>JACCIB010000724.1:0-95842 GCA_018906965.1 Philotrypesis tridentata | reverse complement strand
AAGGTAAATAGAGGGAAAATTTCTGAAATAAATAGATTTTTAGAATGAATGATAATGGTAATCTAAGGAACGTTGATGTTACAGCTAATATTTATGTTTTAAAATTAGAAAACTTATTACAATATATTGAGGTGCAGGATTTGAATTCTAAGGCTACTTTTAAGTTATTAATAGATAGTGGTGCTCAATTCAACATTATTAAGAATAATACATTACTAGCCAGAGGCACCACGCTCGCTAACGCTCGCTCGGTAATTCAGCCGTACTTAAGATTTAATTTAAATATTATACAAAAATTATTTTTTAAGTATGTTAAATCATTTATAATTGAAAATTTTTTTGTATATAATAATTGCCAATGAAATTATTATATTAATTATTATTATTATTAATTATATAATAATTTATAATAAAATAATATTATAATGTTAATTAAATGATGTGTAATGTTAATTCTATAACATATGTATTTAATACAATATTTCAATCTGTTCCATGTGATTGTAAGTTTCTGGGCACGCTAGATAAATTTCTGTAGGTTTATTCACTTGAAGTTAACAGTGATGGTAATTGTTGAATATGAAATGAAATGAAACGAAATGACATGAAATGAGAAAACACTTATTAAAAATTTATAAGACAAAATCTTTAGAAATGTTTCCTTTAGCACTTAGCCATTACAATATTATTTCCAGTACTATTCCATTAAATCGTGATGTGCAGCATGCAAACAATTTTAATTTGTTAGATTTTACTTGTCAAAATATTAATATGGAATTACTCGAGTCACAAAAATTAGATAATTTAGTAAAAGAACAAAGTCAATTACTGGAATCATTTAGTAAAAGAAAAATAACAGAAACAAAATCGTATGCAACAGTGACAAAAACTCATATTAACAACAAAAAAAGTGAAATAGACAACATTAAAATAAATGAATCATCTAAATTACAGCAACCTGCAAATAAAAAATACATTTTAAAAGATAATCAAAGTACATCGCAAAAGTAGAAGAAATTTGCTCTTATGATACTGTTAAGAAACATAATAATAAGATTTTAAAAGAAACTAAGCAACATATTCAAAGTACTTTCAATAATTCTAAACACTTACAAGAGTCAACTAAAGAACTTAGTAGAACAAAAGTACAAGAAAAAAATACAAAATATTATCAGAATAATAAAAAAAAAATTTTAGACAGAGCGAAACAATCTTACATACATCATTTAGTGAAGAAAGATGAAGACATAATCAAACGTGAAAAACATAAAAACTATTATAACAAAAATAAAATAGATAAATTAGACAAAGCTAAAAAATCTTACACACGCACTTTAATTAAGAAAGACGAGAAATTAATTGTACAAAATAAAAATAAAAAATATTATGAAAAACAAAAATCAAAATCAGTGAACATTGGCAACGTTAAAGATAAACAAAATTATAATGTGAAATTATTACAAGAATAAAATAATATTGTATCTAATAACATCGCTGAACAATTACAAAATCTTCAAATTCAAGAAATGTATGTGAAATGCACAAAATTAACAACGGAACAACTTCTACATTATAACATAACAAATTTCAGAGATCAATCTAATAGAAAACGAAAAAGTAACAATTTGAATAAAAAAATTACTGAAACAAAAAGAAGAAAAATTGAAACTTGTAAAGACGGAAAACAAAAATGTAATATATAAACAAAAAACAATAAATGTGCATTTATAGCCACCACAGATATTCATGAAGCTCTAATACCAGAAAATAACTTTGGCAATTTAACTTTAGAATGTGAACATTGTAAAGCAAAACATTTTAGTTTTGAAAATCAAAACAATAATAAATTTTCTAATTGTTGTCATCAAGGTAAAATAACTGTACCAAAAAAATATGAGTATCCGAAAGACATAAAATATTTAATTACAACAAATAAATAATTTAGAAATGATAGAAGGATATACAATAACATGTTGGCATTTGCAAGTTTTGGTGTTAAATTTGATAAAATTTTCACTCCAGGTCCACAAGTTATCCGTATATGTGGACAAATATATCATGATGTATACGCATTGCATCCGCCAGAAAATAAAACAAGACGATATGGTCAAATGTATATTATCGACAATGATGAAGCAAACAAAAGTAGAATTGAAAATAGTACTTTTCAATGTTCTGAAAAGATGTTAAGGAAATTAGATAATTATTTAAGAAAAAGAATCCATATGCTGAAGCTTATAGAATGATGCATGAAGTCGAATTACAGGCAAATAGAAAAATTAATATTAATAATACAAATATTCCGGAAGTAAAAATGCTAATAATAAGAAATCAAAATTTAGATAAAAATCGTTATAACATTGCAGCATGTAATGAAGTTGCTGTATTATTTGAAGCAAATGACGGAGAACCTCCAACAGACAGAGATATCTGCATATATCCCAAGTCAGAAACACCAATTAGAATCCCAACTATACGTAAACATGTAGACCCAATGACACATCCATGAATTTTTCCACAAGGTGGTTTTGGATGGAACCCGTATATGAAATTAAACAATAGCAACAAGAATATGTCGACGCTACAATTCTACAATTACAAATTAAGTATAAGAGATGATTTCAGTCCTTACATTAATTCAGGAAAGTTGTCCCAACAATCCCTTATCAAAATAATGTGCAGATATTTATGCAGAGATCTCTGCAGAATTCTCTGCAGGGCTCTGCAGAGCTATATGCAGGGTTCTCTGTAGGAGGTCCAAATTCTCTGCAGAAGTAATTACAATGCAGAAATCTCTGCAGTAATCTGTGTAGTAATCTCTGCAGAAAATTCTACAGAAATTACTTCAGAAGCATTGACATTGTTCCTCTGCAGAGAATTTGGACCATCTGTAGGGAACCCTGCAGATTGCTCTGCAGAGCTCTACAGAGAGTTCTGCAGAAATCTCTGCATAAATATCTGCACATTATTTTGATAAGGGATATATTGTTGATGCATGGGTTAAGGTGTAGAGTTCAAGATTATATTACATTAAAAACAATCAGAATATGCTAAGGACAGAATTATATCAAGGATTAATGGATCATATAAAAAATAAATTTTCTAACAAAAATGATGATTTAAATATTGGAAAAATGTTTATTCTACCATCAAGTTTTACAGGAAGTCCTCGAGCTTTGCATCAAAAATTCATTGATTCAATGGTTATTGTTCAAACGTATGGAAAACCAGACTTATTGATAACTATGACATGTAATCCTACATGGAAAGAAATTACAAATAATAATGAAGATTTTGAGGTACCTATGGATAGACCAGATATAGTTGTAAAGGTTTTTAATGAAAAAGTAAAACAACTTAAGCAAGACATTGTAAAGAACAATATTTTTGGAAATTGTATTGCATTTACATATGTTATTGAATTACAAAAAGAGGCTTACCTCATACACATATGCTAATTTTTTTATCTAAAGAAGATAAATTATATAATAATGATCAAATAGATGAAATCATTTCCGCAGAAATTCCTGATGAATCCAGAAATCCACGATTATATGAAATTGTTAAACAGTTTATGATTCATGGTCCTTGTGGAGAACAAAATAAACACTCTCCATGTATGGATTTACAAACTAATACATGTACAAAAAAATTTCCAAAAAAATTTATTGAAAATACTATTACCAACACTGGTTATCCTTTGTATAAAAGGACTAACAATCATAAAAAAACCTTTTTATTCTACGAAAAAATGGGCTGATAATAGATTTGTTGTAACTTACAATCCATATTTACTATTAAAATATAACAGTCACATAAATGTTGAAGTTTGTACAACTGTAATGTGTATAAAATATTTGTTTAAATACTGTTATAAAGGTCATGACTGTAATTTTATTGAAATGAAGTTAGATAATGAAAATAACGATGTAATGGAGGATACTGAAATACAGTATGATGAAATCAAACAATACATTAATACAAGATATGTTTGTCCTCCAGAAGCAATGCATCGTTTATTACAATACATGGGTTAAGGTGTAGAGTTCAAGATTATATTACATTAAAAACAATCAGAATATGCTAAGCACAGAATTATATCAAGGATTAATGGATCATATTAAAAATAAATATTCTAATAACAATGATAATTTAAATATTGGAAGAATGTTTATTTTACCATCAAGTTTTACAGGAAGTCCTCAAGCTTTGCATAAAAAATTCATAGATTCAATGGTTCTTGTTCAAACTTATGGAAAACCAGACTTATTTATAACTATGACTTGTAATCCTAAATGGAAAGAAATTATTGATAATATTAAACATTTTGAAGTAGCTATGGATAGACCAGATATAGTAGTAAAAGTTTTTAATCAAAAAGTAGAAGAACTTTAAAAAAATATTGTGAAAAACAATATTTTTGGAAATTGTATTGTATTTACTTATCTCATAGAATTCCAGAAAAGCTTACCTCATATACATATGTTGATCTTTTTGGATAAAAACGATAAATTATATAATAATGATTTAATAGATAAAATAATTTCCGCAGAAATTCCAGATGAATCCAGAAATCCTCGATTATATGAAATTGTTAAACAGTTCATGATTCATGGTCCTTGAGGCGAACAAAATAGACCATGTATGGATTTAAAACCTAATGCATGTACCAAAAAATTTCCAAAAAAATTTATTGAAAATACTGTAACTAACACTTGAAAAACTAGATGAACTTGAAATACGGTATGATGAAATCAAACAATACATTAATATAAGATACGTTTGTCCTCCAGAAGCAATGCATCGTTTATTACAATATAATATGAGTGAATTATCACATACTATTAATAGACTGTCTGTTCATGATAAAGATCAACAACAAATTTATTTTGTAAAGAATGAAGAAGAGAAAATATTGAATAAAAACGTTGGAACACAACTTACTGCTTGGTTTGAACTCAATCAAATAGATGCAGAAGCTCACAATTATTTATATACAGAAATCCCTAGGTATTGTACATTCGATAAAAAAGAAAAAAAATGGAATAAACGTAAACATTATAACAAACCAATTTTGAGTAGGATGTATTTAGTAAACCCTAAACAAAAAGAAAAATTCTTTCTCCGATGATTATTATTACATGTTAAAAGAGCTACATCATATGAATATTTAAAATCATATGATGGAATAACATATTCAAGTTATTATGAAGTTTGCAAAGCAAGAAATTTAATGACTACAGATGAAGAATGGGATAAATGTTTAGAAGAAGCATCACAGTATAAATTTCCAAAAAGTATGTGTCAATTATTTGCTTACATTTGTCTATTTCACAATCCAATTAATGCTCCAGAATTATTTGAAAAATATAAAACACAATTCTATCCACCAAAAATGTCTGAAGAAGTTGGCGTACAATATGCATTAAATGTAATACAAGAAATTTTAATTTCCCATGGATTTTCAACAAAAGATTATAGTCCACCACATATCACTGAAGCAAATGAATTTACTTACAATATTCCTGATAATGACAACGACAGTTTCAATTTCAATAACTCCAATTTATGCGCAGATCCAATTTCAACATTAACAGACGCACAAAGAATTATTTATAATATGATAATAAATTGTATTAACAAAAAATCAGATGATAATTGCATATTTATCGACGGTCCTGGAGGTACCAGTAAAAGTTATTTATTAAATACACTTATAACTTATTTCACAATAAATAATATTAACTTTTTAACGGTTGCATGGACTGGAATCGCTGCTAATTTATTACAATATGGAAAAACTGTGCATACAACATTCAAATTACCATTAAATGTTAATGAACAAAGTACGTGCAATATAACTGCAAACAGTGTTATTGGCCATGTAATGAGGGATGTTCAAGTTATTATTTGGGATGAAATATCAATGACTTCCAAGTACGCATTTGAGGCAGTTGATAGAATGTTTAAAGATGTTTGTAATAACGACAATACTTTTGGTAATAAAATTGTCATTGTATCTGGAGATTTTCGGCAAATATTATCAGTTGTTAGACATGGAAACAGATCACAAATAGTTGAAAACTGTATAAAAAAGAGTAATTTATGGAACAGTTTTAAAATGGTAAGTTTAAAACAAAATATACGCAATGTTGAATTAATTACACAGTTCAAAAAATGGCTTTTAATTGTAGGAGATGGAATATTTGCAAACAATTTTGAAAAAGAACAAGCAATCCTGAATATTACGAAAATATCATATTGGCACCAAAAAACTCTGACGTTCTGGAAATAAATAATAAAATTTTATCACTTATCAATGAACAAGAACATATATTTTTAAGCAGTGATTCAGCAGAAGATTCTAATAATGAAAACTTAGACACACTTTTACCTACAGAATTTTTAAACTCGTTAACACCTAATGGATTACCACCGCACAAACTTGTATTAAAAAAGGAGCCATAGTCATGTTATTACGAAATTTGAATTTAAACGACGGTCTTTGCAATGGCACAAGATTAATTATAAAAGACATGAATAAATATTCCATTTTAGCAGAAATAATAAGTGGGAAAAAAACTGGTTGAAACGTTATATTACCTAGAATAAGTTTAACACCAGCAGTAGAAGAAATGCCATTTTCTATGACCAGAAGACAATTTCCAATTGGACTTGCACACGCAATGACAATTAATAAAGCTCAAGGACAATCATTCAAAAAAGTTGGTATATATCTACCCTCTTCAGTATTTTCTCATGGTCAATTATATGTTGCTTTATCCAGAAAAACACATGATATAAAAAACGAAACAAAAAATAAAAAAGATAATAAAGTTTATACAAAAAATATTGTGTATCAAGAAATTGTATAATTTAACTTTATATTAATGTATAGTACTTTTATTAAATAATCAAAAAATCATAAAGCGGCAGCTAATATCAAATATAGCGACAGCTAAGATTAAATCCAGCTACATCATGTATATTATCGGTAAAATTTATAGAATTACAGAAAGAGCGCCGACAAGTCAATATTAGTAAAATTTACGAAATTACAAAAAAAGCGCCGCTAAATGAATAGTATTCAAATTCATGAAATTACAAAGAGAGTTATAAAAAGCGCCGCTAAATCAAGAGGCAGCTTTAATACTATTGGTAAAATTCATAGAATCACAAAAACAACGCCTCTGTATGAAGCGGCAGCTATGATTACAATACAGTCATGACAACAGTCAAATAATGTCAGCTAAACAATTGAGCACGCAGCTTCACTAATATTAAGTGTTTGTACAGATTTATAATTGGTAAGGTACAATTTTAACTTTATACGTAAATAAGTATACATATATTTCATATGCTACATGTATAATATTGCTAATTTTAAATGTGTTTTTTAATGATTATTATTTTCACGCAAACGGTATTAACGGAGTAGTAAGAGTATGTATTGACACAACTAAGAATAGAAATGAATATACAAATAAGTACATTATATCTCTGTAATTTGATTAATGAAATTGTGATTATAATTTTCAAAAATACACTATACAAATAAAATTATAAATAGGTAAAAATGAATCATTAAACTGATTTCCACTAATATGAATCGTTTCCACAGTTAATAATTGATAAGGTAAAATTTGAACTTTATTCAATTAATTCATAGATACACATTCTACATATGTATATTTAAATTAAAATATTTAAATTGCCATTTTCAGGAAAAAAGTATTAACACAATCTAATGAATGTATCAATGATATCAATTAATAATATCTATGTAATATGTATTGGACAGACTACCATTTCTTTAGTGTTTCTTCTTTATACCGTCGATTTTACATAAATTTCAATTTTAATATAGCAAAAGAAAGTTATGATATCAATAAAGAAATTGGCAAGTTTTTGTTATAAGAAGCAATTGAGTTGATATAAATAAATAATTGTTTAAATCGGAGAAGGATTATAAATATATATGTATTCATCATTATAAACACTCGACCAAATTGCGATATGTGAAAAGGTGGATAGCCTGTGAAAAGATACTGTCGGTAGAATTGTGGGAATAACTGCGATTGCCGCCACGTCCTGCGCGCATTCCAGCTGACGTTTAATGACTGATCACTCTTACGCCGTATTTAGTGTGGGAGGTTAGGTCACCGTACTTTCGGTAAATAGAGCGTTCCGTGACCGGTAACAAACATGCGCAAAGCATAGCACTAATTCGATATTATTCAAAGTTCAATAGTATCCGAGTGTACATATAGGAATGATGTTCTTACATGACATTATCTCATGAAAACTGTGCCCATAATATATTACAGGATTATTTCACATTATGAAAACTTTTTCGATTATTTATGGAAGCAACGAGCGGATGTACAATCTACTCTACTTAGTAATTCAGTAAATTGCTATCCTTATTTCAAGAAAAATCTATGTCCAAGACGATCATTTGCAATTAAATATAAGATTTAATTCATACAAAAAATCGATCCCACATTTTAAAAAAACAGTAACAAATTCTAGCATGTAGAACGCAATTTTTTTTATGGAAAAACTTGCCGTCCCGTCCTATAATAGATATCGATGGGTACTATCTTAAAATTGTGCATGGTTATCCAAAGTAATTTGTTGTTAACAAAACACTGTTAGAAAATCTCGTATCGGATTTTTCATTCTACATGTATTTACTACTATTCTTAACCAATTTTTGAAGAATTCAAACTTCATCTTGTAATCATTGTAAACACAATTTTTGGTTATTTGTATTTATATGCATGTTTCACAAAAGTATGTTATTATTATCGAATGGTTACAAGATGTTCAATAAAAATAATTATTATTATGTATTACAAATTGTTATAAAATAAATTTCTATGATTAAAGTTCGGAAATCAATCAATCTAACAAATATTAAATTAACATTTATGTTTATATTTTAGTTTTATATCCATACTTAATAAAAAAAATAGAACTACAATTTTTATTTGAGGCTATCGTTCTCACAGTTTAACATAATATTATATTATACATAAATATTATATATAAACATATATTATAAGTATATTAAAAATTTTATGAGATTGTTGATTACACTGACATTTAGTAGTCCATCGGTATCTATTATAGGACGGGACGGCAAGTTTTTCCATAAAAAAAATTGCGTTCTACATGCTAGAATTTGTTACTGTTTTTTTTAAATGTGGGATCGATTTTTTGTATGAATTAAATCTTATATTTAATTGCAAATGATCGTCTTGGACATAGATTTTTCTTGAAATAAGGATAGCAATTTACTGAATTACTAAGTAGAGTAGATTGTACATCCGCTCGTTGCTTCCATAAATAATCGAAAAAGTTTTCATAATGTGAAACAATCCTGTAATATATTATGGGCACATTTTTCATGTGATAATGTCATGTAAGAACATCATTCCTATATGTACACTCGGATACTATTGAACTTTGAATAATATCGAATTAGTGCTATGCTTTGCGCATGTTTGTGACCGGTCACGGAACGCTCTATTTACCGAAAGTACGGTGACCTAACCTCCCACACTAAATACGGCGTAAGAGTGATCAGTCATTAAACGTCAGCTGGAATGAGCAGGACGTGGCGGCAATCGCAGTTATTCCCACAATTCTACCGACAGTATCTTTTCACAGGCTATCCACCTTTTCACATGTCACAATTTGGTCGAGTGTTTATAATGATGAATACATATATATTTATAATCCTTCTCCGATTTAAACAATTATTTATTTATATCAACTCAATTGCTTCTTATAACAAAAACTTGCCAATTTCTTTATTGATATCATAACTTTTTTTTGGCTATATTAAAATTGAAATTTATGTAAAATCGACGGTATAAAGAAGAAACACTAAAGAAAATGGTAGTCTGTCCAACAGATCCTTCAAGGAAAGATGTTTACGCATTCATATTGATGTAGATAGATGAAAATTTCAAGTTATTCAGCTTCATGTATAAGCATCATGTTCTTTCAGTGTCTGTGATTCACTCATTTACGAGGTAAAAGAAGACACATATATTAACATAATTATTTGTTGAACTAATTAGAAATACCTTTTTAATCATTGCATTATAATCACATTTCTTATCAACCTTTACTAAGGGAAAAGTAATAAACGTACACAATAAACCTGCTAGAATATTATTTACATTATTATTGAAAGTTTGACTTTAATTTACATAATGAAAATAGACTTTTAGAATAAGCACTCTGAATTTTCACCACATAAGGGATATCGAGAGTTGAAAAATTAACTTTGATTAATATAATGAAATAACTGTATAGATAGAGAAAACACTTAGAATTTTTGTGACATTGAGATATCAAGAGTTGCAAAATTAATCTTCAAGTTTTACATGAAGAAACGACCTTATACTTGCCAGCCTTTTACCTTGAAAAGGTTTTTTTTTGGGGGGGGGGGGAGATTTCACTACTTTTAAAAAGTATGTAATACCTAAATTACGAAGAATAGTTAACATCAACTGAATAAGTTATAAATTTAAAAATTAATGTGTATATGCTCACTGAAGATGGCCGCGGCAGTGGTACTAGTATTTGTCACTAGCGCCCTAGTTCTAAAAGTGTGCGCGCGTGCTCAGTCTGTGGCGTCGGTAAGTCACTCTGTAGTCCTGGGGTTATCGACGTTACGTCTGCTATACCGTCAGTGTTTAACCTCTCGCGTGATTAACTTTGTCGCTGCTAAAGTATTTTAAAATTGTTGCTACGGGATCGAAACTCGTACTCAGGAGCAACTATGGGTGGTCAGCTACTCCGAGGAGTGATTTCTTTTGGGACTTGTACACTGTGGTGATGGGAAACTTGTGCTTTCCCTTGGTCGATCATTGCTGTTTGGAGTCAGATAAGTTATTTTTTTTTATTTAAATTATTGAGACTTTTTGTTGATTTAAAGCACCGGTGCTTTGTTAAAAGAATTTTGTCTTTTTGTTTTCAGGTCACTGGGTCAATGCTGCTTCGAAATTTGTGTGTTACGTCTTAAGAAGATTTTGACGTCTCCCCTGGAATGGCATGCCGAAGCTAGTGCACAAGTTTTCGCTAAAGTTTTTTGTAGTGAGAAGTACAACAGTGTTGTAGAGTGTTTTAATAAACATATTTAATTAATTTACATGACTTGACCAGTGCTTTTGACTTTTTGTAGTTTTTAAATTATGTATATGTGTGAATAAGTGTAAATCACTATGGTGTTTTTCAATAATTATTGTGTGAATTTGTGGATCTCAAGTGTGATTTGTCGAGAACAAGCAAAAAATGGTATAGTTATTTTCACTTTTTTTCCTACACATAATAATTTAATAATAATTCACATGATAATATAATTCACATAATGTATATGATAATTCACATAATAATTTAATTTATGTTAAAGTGTTTTGTGTTGTTTGGCTCTGTTTCCCTGGATTTGAATGGACTTATTGGTGTATGTTTATGTCAGACCTATCTGATTGAGTTCGTCTTTTGGAGCAAAGGCCGTCTCTTTCAGATTGCTCTTCTTGGGTTCGACTAAGTTTTGATGTGTAAATAGTGGGTCTCAATAATTGTGCACATTGAATTTAGTTTGTGTGTTGGCTTAATTATTTGTTTTATTGCCTATGGAATTGATAATGACTTTTGCCGACTAAGTATTGTTTGTGCATGAATAGAGGAATACTTATGAACTCAGTGCTTCGTGCAAGTGCGTTGCTTTAATTTTTTTAAATTATAGTTTGAAAGTTTTATTTGTGGGTCCAATATGGGATATTAATAATGCTTTTGGGGTGCCTGTCTATTAAGTTAACTATTTGCTTGTTTTGTTATTTGACAGACTCCTATGCTAAACTACTCTGTGGTACGTTAAACTATTTATATTGAGTTTGGGGTATGTGAAAAAGGCATTGGAAGTGCAAACTGTGAATTTTTCAACGTCTTTTATCTTGGTACACTGTGTTGAATTACGTTCAATGTTTTCTATTATTATTTACACTCTGTATTATAGCTGACAACCTAATTTACTACCATCGTTAAATATTTATTCATCACAGCCATAAAATTTATATATACTGAATTTACTGCTAAACCATAATATCAAAGAAAGTATAAAATATATATATAATATCAACTTCCATTTGGTCCCATTAAAAATGGAATAAATATCTGCAAAAAATACATGTTTACAAAGACCAGAGCTTATATATAATAACTACTGTATTAAGGTACTAAAAAATGTATGTAAAATATCCATAGATTTTAATCACTACTATAATAATGACTACATATAGAAATGAGAGCAAAGAATATAATTGAAATAAGTAAGCTACATTTTGAATATTTCGGTCTTCGCCTGATTTAAAGTCTGTTATAGCTATAAAAGCTTGTTTTAACATGCTAAAACAATACAATTGAGTTTATCTAAGAACTTATAGATTTGATTTTTATAGTTATGCACCTGACAATTTAGACCCTAAAGCCATGAAATCGATGGAGTAAGTATATAATATATACATGCTGATTATTGTATAAAACATTACTGTTGCATCAAGCAAGAATATTCTCTATTATATAAACTGAATAATCTCTAAAATCCAACAAAATAAAACACTTTCACTAGCTATTCATAAGAATCCCTTTCGACGAACAGCCTGAAAGTCTACCTCCCAGGAAACGATAGGAAAAGTTATGAACTATTCATATACACTTGAACAACTTAGAAACTTTCATGCATGAGCGATGCATATTCTTGACACTTCACTAGCTTCTCACAATACAAGACAATTTTTTCCTTATATAAACTGAATATTCTCTGAAGCAAGAAAATAAAACACTTTTACTATCTATTCATAAGAATTCTTTTCGACATACAGCCTCAGAGTCTATCTCCCAGGAGACGATAGGAAAAGTTAACATAAGCATTTCCACAATTGTAGAAACTTTCTTGCGTGGAGGATTGAATATAATCGTAACAATCAACCAACTTGTCACATCACAAGAAAATTATATAAACAGGAAATTCTGTATAAATTTTCTTTGATTCTTGGACGATGAAAATACAACACTTTCACTAGCTTCTCATCAGGATCCCTTTCGACGAATAGCCTGAGAGTCTACCTCCCAGGAGACAATAGAAAAAATTACACATCCACTTCAAGAATGTAGAAACTTGCTTGAAAGGTGAACCCAGGAAACGATAGAAAAAGTTACATATTCACTTCAACAACGTAAACTTTCTTGAAAGATGAATTCTTAACACTTTACTAGCTGCCACATCACAGAATAGTTATTTCTTTATATAATGTAATAGTAAAAAAACCTGAAAAATAAAAGGATATATTTTAACAAAGAATCAGTTCATGAATCTTTCATGTATTGTATATAATTTTAGACATTTACTTTTTAGCACTTTTTTCAACTTCACATAATAATTGTTTGGATAATACTTTTCATAAGTTTATTCTCGTTTAAAATAACACAATCACTTTCTGCATACATATTTTTTCAACTAAATGTCCGTCTAAGTATATTGATAGCTGGGCTTCAGACCACGAGTCTCACAATTTTCCTTATTTTTTCAACTAAATGTCCGTCTAAGTATTAAGATAGCTGGGCTTCAAACCACGAGTCTCACATTTTTCCTTATTATTTCAACTGAATGTCCGTCTAAGTATTAAGATAGCTGGGCTTCAAACCACGAGTCTCACATTTTTCCTTATTTTCACAAAGTTTACAGGTATTATTATTATAAGATACAGATTAAACGGCATAACCTGTTCAAATAATTTAATACACAAATTATCACCAATACAACACTAAAAATCATTTAGTAATGGATTGCATTCGAAACAATCCTCACACATAGCTTTAATTTAGAATTTATATCACTAATCACTATGCTGAGTTACGCTGTAATCTATTAAACTTGAACTATCTTTCAATTTAATCTTGTGAACATATCAACATTTTGAATATAAAAAGACACTATCACTATTCTTCGTAAGTAGCAAAAAAAGATTATGCTATTTATGAATGAAAGTTTAACAGTTTACCTCGGCAGCTGTATTTGGTTTTTCAAAAGTTTCAATATTATAATTTTAATTTTAGACATTTACTTTTTAGCACTTTTTTCAACTTCACATAATAATTGTTTAGATAATACTTTTCATAATTTTATTCTCGTTTAAAATAACACAATCACTTTCTGTATACAACTTATAATAAGTTCACTTTTTAACACTTTTTTATGGTACATTCCATCCGATCTGGATAGAGAAAAAGTCTATAATTCACAGCAAGAGGTGGATAGTCCTCCATAAGGAGACGATCCTCCATAAAAAACAATCCTTCACACTAGTAGATGAATTACTTATTATCAAAATAAAAATCTTCCGCTTGCACCAGATATTCTGCTAACTTAATAAATATTCTTACTTCACAGCATAGTAAATACTGCAAATCATAAATATTTATAATTCAAACTTTTTTCAATGGCAATATAACCTCCCAAAAGTATCTGAAAAAGAAAAGAGAACATTTAAACAAAGTATCAGTTCACGAAACCTTGATTTATATTGTATATTAATAAATCACAATCATAATACTAAATACTTATCTAATGTAATTATACACTATTAATCATGTCGATCATTATGAACGAAATTGACTTATTTCTCACTGTTTTTAAATGACACTGTTTTAAAATATTAAACTTATGATATATTTCGCACTATCACAATATTTTATAATAATATGTTAAATTATTAATTAAAATATTTACGTTGATTATTATAAACATAAACAATGTTTCACCATGAAACATCGTCTGCATCTGCTCAGTATGTACAAGTAGATCTATATTGATGCATGGTGTGCTATATATTTTTACGGAAATACGTAGGACTGACGTAACCGGAAGAATTGTTCAGTTTTCATTCTTCTCTCTTGATGAGAATCGAGGGGCTCGAACTTTCACTTTACAATATCTGTTGATAGAAGCATTTTCAGAAAATGTGACCCTGATGTGATTTTGTTAGTGTCGTCTCAAGCTTTCGTTTGAGTATTTCTATGTGACAAATAATACTGTCAAAGTAAAGAAAACCGTAAGTCGAGTTTCCAACAATGCCTATGAGATGTACGTATATAGGGTCTGGCTAGCGCCCGACGGCGGCGTACGTACTCACGTACCTTATACTTGCCATCGTGGCGCTACCGCGCCCCTTGATTAACACAGTAATATCACTACACATTTACACAGATTATAAGTAGATTCAAATGTATTCAGTATATACAAGGAACATTAAATAATTATTAACACAGTATTATTACTACACACTTACACAGATTATACATTGAATGAATTCAGTATATAAAAAAGAATTTAACAAACATAAAATGTTTCTATTAACAAATACTAAGGTAAATTTTAAACTTTATTCCATGAATCACTAGATACACATTTTACATGCGTATTAAATTAAAATATTTTTATTACTATTTTCAGGAAAAAAGTATTAATAAAATATTAACAATATGTATTTGCAAAGTATATGAAAATAATTTAAGAAAATATTATTATTATTAGTATCAGATTTAAAAAATACTATTTAAAATAAAATGTTAAATATCATATACGAATATGATAATATATTATTTATAATACATCGTGTATTATATAAGATAACATTGACCATATAAAGAAAAAAAATAAATGGACAACACTATTTACCCTATATACAAATATATTTTGATTTGACAATATCCTTCACAAAGAAAAATCATAAAATTCTATAAATTTTCTAACCCTATAAAACACCAAACTGCATAAAAGTTCACTCGCTCGATATTTCAACCGTAACTTTTAATTATTAATATAGTATCAATTTATAATTTTAAATTTATTATTTATTATTTATATCTTCCTTTCCGAGCTAAAGATCGATGAAAATTCAAAATTCAAGAGTAAAAAATGCGAAATCAGCAAAAAATTAAAAAAAACTGTTTTTATCAACGCGAAAAATCTGAAAAAATTCAGAATAATCACAGGTAACCTCCAGAACAAATTCCCAGAGTTATAGCTATATCGATTTTTTGACCCTTCGAACCCTTATACATATATAAAGACACCCACGAAAACAAGAAACTCCATAAAACCCCATAAAACATGAAACGCAATAAAACTGCAAAAACGTAAAACCCCATAAAACATCATAAACTTTCAAAAACTTTACACCCACTCAAACAAGAAACTCCATAAAACCCCATAAAACATGAAACACAATAAAACTGCAAAAACTAAAACCCCATAGAAACACCATAGACCACAACAAACCCTATAGTATCAGGTTCGTATTAAACCAAAGAACGTTAACATAAACAAAAAATATCATAAAATATCACAAAATTTCATAATGTCGAAACATCCTAAAACCCTATAAAATTTCTAACCCCATTAAACATCAAACCGCATAACAGTTCACAAATTCCATAAAACATGAAACCCTAGAAAAACCCCATAAAACACCATAAACTTTCAAAAACTTGAAACTCCTTAAAACATGAAACTCCATAAAACTGCTTAAGGGGTTATGCCTGAGTTAGAATCTTGAAAAAATCGATTTTTTTTTTTTATTGACTTTTTTTATAGGAAATTGTCCGTAGAATACGATGCTGAAGTCCCTTTTGTCCAAAAAAATTTGGCTCAAAGCTACGGACCAAAAACGGAAAGCATGCAAATAGCTTTTTTTTTAAAAAACTGTAATTTCCGCGTTTTTATTTTTTTGTGCTATATAAGTGAACATGATTTTTTCGCACTTTTAACGCTTCTAATATATGATATATATATGATATTTGTATGTAAAATACAATAAAAATATTTATTTTGCAATAAATAATGTTAAAAAGATATTGATAATAAAAAATTAAAAAATTAAAAAATTCTTGTATTTACTCTTTTTTGTTTATTTATATTGAACAATTATAAAAAAAACATGTGCTTATATATCGTGCTTTGTAAAACATCAAAAAGGCACAAGTATTCACTAACAAATAAAGTTTTGAATATCGCGAATTTTGAATTTCGCGCTTACGGACCGGGCGGTATGATGCTTGTTCGAAAAGGTTATTCGTCTAGATATCTGTTTTACCATACAGTTCAGTAGCAATACCACTTGCTTTGAATGTATACTTTTTTCTGCTTTGCTCAATATTATTAAATAATTAATTTTATAATATTGATAGCAAAAAAGTACAGGTAAAAGTGTAAAGTGGTGTTCAAAATGAATCCAGACAAGAGAAACAGAGTACCAGGATCATCAGATAAAAAAGGAAGATTTGGAAGAAGAAAGAGAAGAGCTCATGTTTTTCAACGCAAACAACAAAAGGAAGTTTCAGGATCAGGATCAGGATCAGGACCAACATCTTTACAACCAGGACGAGCCACAGCAACCACTTCAGGACCTACGCCTGATACGCATCCACCTTCAACATCCAGGGCACGGAGTCCAAGACCTGCTGCACAAGCTCTACCAGGTACTTCAGCACCATTTACACAGCCAGAAATTACTGTGTCTAGGTCTAGGCAAAAATTAAAATCTAAATATTTAGAACCTAGTGCAGTTCAAAATAGAATTTTTGACATTTCATTGCTTCTGCCAGGATTACAGCAATTTCTGGCCTGTAAAGCTTGTGGTGGATGCGTTAGATTTGCAGAACTTGATATACGAAATCTTGGTAGCAAACTATCCATCACCTGTACTTCATGTAATGCAGTTGCTTTCATCGACTCCTGCAGAAAAATAGGGAAACAGAGTAATGCTTACGAAGTGAACAGACGAGCAGTTCTAGCCATGAGAAGTCTTGGTCATGGACATGCTGGTTTGAGCACTTTATGCGGAGTAATGGATTTTTCTACTCCAATCTCCCATAGTAATTTTGATAAAATCAATCAAGACTTGAACGATGCAAGCAAAAGTATAGCTCAGAAGTCGATGCGAGCAGCTATGCAGGAAGATTGCAGTGGTATAGATCAAGAAGATGACCACGAAACAGTGTCAGGCGATGGTAGTTGGAGGAAACGAGGCCACTCTTCCCTACAAGGTGTTTCAACATTGATACGCCATGCCAATGGAAAGGTGATCGATGTTGCTCCAAAGCAATCGTTTTGCCTGGCTTGTGAAAAGCACCCAAAAGAGGATACAACAGAGTACGAGGAATGGTATAAAGCCCACCAAGGAAAATGTTCTGCCAATCAGGAAGGAAGCTCTGGCAAGATGGAAGTGGATGGTGTAGTCGAGATGTTCAAGAGATCGGAGTCCATTCATGGGGTCAGATATAGAAATTACATTGGAGACGGAGATTCCAGGGTCTTCAAGGCACTTTCCGATGCCAAGCCCTATGAAGATTTTACCATCAACAAGAAAGAATGTGTGGGACACGTTCAGAAGAGGATGGGAACGAGACTCCGAAACTTGAAGAAAAGCTTGGCTGGACAGAAGCTCTCAGATGGCTTGGGCATCGGTGGAAGAAACCGTCTAACTGCTCAAAGGATTGATCAGTTGACGAAGTACTATGGCAATACCATCAGAGGCCATAGTAATTCTGTTGAGGAAATGTCCAACGCTATCTGGGCAACATTTCATCATAAAAAATCAACAGATGAACACCCTACTCACCACCTTTGTCCACAGGGATCCAAATCTTGGTGTAAGTGGCAGAAAGCCAAGGCAAACAACAACTTGAAGAAATTTCATCATGGGGATAGCATTCCTGCTGCTGTCATGGATGCAATTGAACCCATTTATCAAGACTTGACGAAACTGGACTTGCTTGAGAGATGCATTGGAGGTTTCACGCAAAACTCCAATGAAAGTTTCAATCACTCGATTTGGAAACTCATCTCCAAGCACAGTTTCAGTGGTCTGATAGTCCTTGAAATTGGTGTTTATATTGCAGTCACCATCTTCAATGACGGCAAAGCAGGAATGCTTGAGGTCATGAAGAAATTTGGCCTTGCACCAGGATCCTCTGCAGTCAACTGGGCCAAGACTCAAGATGAGGAGAGGCTTCAATTGTCCAGCAAACGAGAGTTGGAGTCCACCCTAGAAGCACGTCAAGCCAGAAGGAGAAGAAGCTATCAGAATGAAGACTTCTACAGAGCTGGAGCATATTGAATGCATCTACACATTACACAAAAAAACTCACACACCATACACAACCTCACATATAAACATAAATGCATTTCACTCCAAAACACTCGAAACAAAATCACAATTTTCTCCTTTCTTCTCATTTTTTTTTCATGTTTTTTTTTTATCTTTTTTTATTGTTTTTTAAATTTTAAATTCAAACACTTTTGACATACACAAACAGCTTCAGCTTTGTAGCAGTCTGTAGCTGAATGGAATGTAGGTCACAGAATGCAAGCTAAACAGCTGATTAGAGCTGTCTGCTTGCTTTCTGCTTCCTTACCATCAGGCTCATCTGGATTTTTTCTAACCTGAATCTTGGTACACAATGGTAGTGCTGCTCTTTTTTTCATAAGATGTAAGTATATAAACTTATTTTTTAACAATAAAAACATTTTTATAGGTTAATTATAAAAATGTTTGAAAATGAGAAAAATTACTTTTTATTTTAATTTTTCATTTTGCCTTTTTCAGAGGACCTTACACGAGTACAATTTTTGGATCATGCCCAAACCGTACAAAGATGACCAGGACATCCCTATTATTCATTTAAAAAAGGTCCAGGTGTGGAAAAAAATTGTAAGTACATTTTATATAATTAAATGTTACGTAAAACTTTAAATGCTGTTTTCTCAAATTTTGAATTTTTATGATTTTAGGTCAGTTACCGCAGGATTTCTCAGGATCCGTAACTCCAATTAGGCTGAAATTTTTTATACAGCTCCAGGAAACCCTTCTTCACAGCCTAAGCGGAGCCAAATTGGCCAAGATAAGTTAAAAGTGAATGTTATGTATGTAAACATACGTAACATTCACTATAATTACTTATATTATAACTTATTTGTTACTAATTATTGAAAATTTGTATTTTTCAGAAAAGTCTTCCGCTCATGCTGAGGAGAGGCACATTTAGAAGAAATTCCATCCAGTTTGGCTTGGATTCATTACCCGGATGATGAGAAATCATGCGGTAAAGGAGAAAAAGTACTGAAATTTAGTGCTTCACACATGGGATTGTTTAAGCAGTAAGTATAGATATATCATATTCTAAAAATATGCAAAATTACAATAAATATGTATATTTGAACTACCAAAAAGATTTTTTATGATACTACTTATGTATAATTTTTTATTGCCTATTAACTGATTATTTATTTTTTTCAGGTTTAACTCAGGCATAACCCCTTAAAACGCCATAATCTTTCAAAAACGCAATAAAACTGCAAAAATTTAAAACCCCATAGAAACACCATAGACCACCATAAACTCCATAGCATCAGATTCGTATTACACCAAAGAATACTTTTACCGAAAAAAAACCATAACACCATAATTATTTTACAGAATAAATAGTAAAGTCTTAAGAAAAGAAAGGCTGAAAAAAAAGTCGGAAAAAAAAGTCTTAATTTTTTTGAGCTTTAATCAACCATACCTCATCTCCTATTTCAAAATCTACTGGTTTAATAAACCTGTCATAATATGTTTTGGACTTTTCTTTTGAAATCATTAAATTTTCACGAGCTAAATTAGCAATGTCATTCATATTTGTAATTAAATTGGATAAACTTTATTGTTCTGAAACTTTCAAAGGTTCAGATGAAGGTAAATTCGGTGGATAAGCAAATACTAATTCATATGGCATAAATTTATGTGCACTATGAATACTTGTATTATATTGAAACTGTTCTAATTCTAATAAATCATCCCATGAAATATTCTTAGAAGAGAAATTCTTTAAATATTCACACAATGAGTGATGAGCTCTTTCTAAAGAACTATTAGATTGTGGTGAGAAAGCAGTTGTTTAAATTTTCGAAAATTTAAATCTTTTTGCTACAGCTTTCATCAACTTACTTGTAAAATTTGTACCTCTATCAGTTAACACTACTTTTGGTGAACTAAAAATACATATGAATTTTTGTATGAATGCATCAGCTACCGTTTCAGCCGTTTGATCTGGTAACGGTATTGCAATAAAATATTTAGAAAGTTGATCTTGTATAGTCAAAATATATTTATTATTATTTTTAGTAACATTCAAAGGACCTACTATATCCATAGCTACTTTATCAAACGTTTTCAAAGGAGTGTCAGTAATTACCATAGGTTGTCATGTTTTTACTCTTTTCAATTTATTTATCTGGCAATCATTACAATTTTTTATTCTATTTTCTATGTCTTGTTTTAAATTTTTCCAAAAATACTGAGCCCTTATACGATTAAAGGTTCTGGTTACACCTGCATGACCACCTAATAAACTATCATGATTTTCCTGAAAAATCCTATCTCTATCTTTTAAATCTACGTATTGCATATAATTCAGACAAATTACTATTTTTACTCTAGAATTTTCAAATACCTGCACCAAAATTTCTTCTATATCTAACCAATTTAAATTATGTATTTTTATATTAATTGCTTAAAAATCTGCAACATTTTTTCTTTAATCATAGAAACTGATTGAGCTACATTAATACATAAAAAAAAAATTTTAAATGCTTTAAAAGTTACAATTTCTACCTCATTTAATCGTATATCAAAAGAAATATTGTTGTTCTTTATAAAATTGTTAGTATTTATATCTAAACCTTCACCTTTATCATCTATAAAGTGTATAATATTGTCTTTTCTATATTGAATTAATTTCTTAGTATATACAATATTTTTTTCTACAGACTTATCCCATAATTCACTATTACTTTTATCTACCTTTGTCAAATCTAAACTATTATTTTTCTCTGGAATTATTTTATTTTTATTTCCTCTTTTATTTATGAATTTTCTCTTTTTGCTTAATCCTAGCTTCATTTAACTTTTCTATTTTCTGATCATTTGACAAAATATCTGTAAATTCTTTTGACTCTAGTAATCACATTAATTTGGATATTATCTACTGGATTTCTCGATAGAGCATGAGCATTTATATTATTTTTTCCCGGTTTATATATAATTTCATAATCGTAATCTAATAATTTCAACCGCCACCGTTGTACTCTCGAATTTTTATCAGCAGTCTTAAATGATGATAATGGCTTATGATCAGTAACAATATAAAATTTATTCCCATAGATATAATTTCGAAATGTCTTTACAGCAAACATTATTGCTAAGGCTTCTCTTTCATATGTATGATAATTTTTTTCTGCTGCTTTTAAAACTCTCGAAGCAAAAGCTACTGGTCTATCTTCCCCAATTTCCCCTTGAGAAGGTACACAACCGACTGCAAATTTAGACGCATCAGCCGTAATAATAAAAGGCTTTTCCATGTCTGGAAATTGTAAAATTGGTGCAGAACTTAATGCATTCTTTAAATTTTCAAAAGCTTTTTGTCTTTCATCAGTCCAAACAAATGTTTCTGTTTTTTTAAAAGCATTGATAATGGCTTTGCTATATCCGCGAAATGTTCTATAAATCTCCTATAATAACCAGCTAAACCTAAGAATTCTCTAATATTTTTCCGAGTTTTTGGAATTGGAAATTTATTTACAGCTTCAATTTTTTTCGGATCAGTTTTAATCCCTTGTTCACCAATTATATGACCTAAAAACGCAACTTCTTTTTGAAAAAAATTTACATTTACTTGTTTCTAATTTAATACCAGCATCTCTAAGTTTTTCTGCAACTAAATTAAATCTGTCATTATGCTCTTCAATTGAATTTGCAACTATAATAATATCATCGATATACACAAAACAAAATCCTTTTTCTATTAATTCCCCTAATACTTTTGTAAGAATTCTCTGAAAAACTCTAGGTGAATTGACTAAACCAAATTGACTAAACCAAACCTTAAATTCAAATCTACCCAAAGGATAAACACTAAAACCAGTTTTATGAATATCTGCCTCTCTCATTTTTACCTGATGAAATCCAGAAACCATATCCATTGTTGTGAAATATTTATTTTTACCCACATTATCAAAAATTTCCGTAATATTTGGTAACAAATATGGATCTGGTGTAGTTTTAGCATTTAATTTTCGATAGTCTATTACCAGTCTCCATTTTTTCTTACCATCCTTTGTTAAACCTTTTTTAGGAACAACAAAGGCTGGAGCATTAAAAGGACTTGTTGACGGTCTAACTAGCTTGTTTTCAATTAATTTTTTCGTTTCTAAAATAGCAATTTGCTTCAATGTGTATGCTAAAGGAAATTATTTTACGTATACTGGTGTTTCATCCGATAAATTAATTTCATGCTCTTCTACATCACATACCCCAAATTTTTCACCTTCTAACCAACATATATCCTCATTTTTCAAAATCAAATTTTCTACGATTTTCCTCTTTCTTCGCGACAAATGATTTAGATTAATAATATTCATTAATAATCTTTGCCTTTCAATTTTATCTGAATTCTCGATTTCTTTAAAACTTTTCTCATTCATAGAATTTAAATAAATTGCACCATAATGCATAGTTTCTTCTTCGATTGGAAATTTTAAACCTGGTATTGCAATAAAACTTTCTGGCATATCTTGGATATCAAAAGTTAAATAATTTATCTATGTCTTTAATTTACAAATTTTTGTATCATTTTTACAATGTATACTATTACTTTCTAAAGTATCAATAAATTCTAAATAATTAATAGTGAACTCTTGATTAACCAATTCATTCTTATGTTCATACTTTTCTAGACATTTATTTATATTTGCAATAAAATTTTCAATATCGATTTTAGAATTATTTAAAAATTCAATCAATTTACGCTTATTCCATTCACAATTTTGTTCCATAAAATCTTGTTGCTCACTATTTATTTGTTCTATACCGCTATTTTCCAAAACATCATGATCAAACAACATATTTTCTTCAATATTATTATGAATTTCAGTTACCGTATTTAGAACTTTCTTTAAATCTTGTTGCAAAGATATATTCCCTTTATTTATTACATTATCCTTAATAACATGCGTATCATTCCTTAAATCAACAATCATAGGTGTAATTATATTGCATACATTACTACATTCTACAGTATTATTCACAGTTTGAATTTTATCATTTAAAGAAAATTCTAAATTCATATTTTCTACTTTTTCGTAAAAAATTGGTACTAAATTCTGAAATCCTATATTTTCCTTTAAATCTAGAATATTAATATTATTTTCATACTTATTTATGGCTGATTTTAATGGAATTTTCTTTCCATTTATTTCTAATGTAACGTGCCAGGTCTATTAATTAGTAAATGATTTTATTGTTTGCGGGATAGTTGAAGACGCGTGTGAAAGACGAGTGTGTAGCAATCGGCCGGTTTAAAATGCACATGTAAGCATTGGGCGGCGACTCGATTGCTGCAATACGCGCGTTCGAGTGAATCGACTTTAGCGTGTGGCGAGCGAGCTGCTGACTTGCATGTCAGTGATCCTCGTGTGCCACTTATACGAAGTCGGTTACACGGCTGCTGGTGGCAAAGTGTGATTGGTAGGCAGTATTGTTTAGCTTAATTATGTATGTTACACCTGAGGCTTTATAAGCCTCGGAGATGCGCCGCACCGGGCCTTTTGCGGAGTGAACGCGTGAGTAGTCGCTCGGGTAGTCTCGCTGAGCCAGTAAATGCGGGGAGCAATCCGCCAACGTAAACATCGTCTTGTCATATTCGGCTACGAGGGCTCAACCCTAGAAAGTTGAGTAGTCTCGCTGGGTATCGACAAGAACGATTATAGACAGGTTTGGAACTCCTTTATTTGAAGACTCGGTTACGAGGGCCCAGCCGATAAAAGACGTCACTCTGGAAGGACCGCCACCAAATCTGGCGAGAGTGACTCGAACTCACAGCTTAATTAAGGACAACACTTGCCACGAGAAGTCGTATAGTCTGTAAGTAGATTAAGGTTGTATACAGGGAAGCGTAGAAACCTTCTCTGCATACGATACTAGACTAGGAATTTGTAAGATTGTAGGAAGACTAGACTTAAGGCAACGACTTAACCTAACGAATCATTGTAACATCGGACGAGAATTGTGACGCAGAATTGTGACTGAAAAGGTATTGAATAAACGTACAAAAAGTGATAATTACTGAAATTCAAATATTTTGTTTAATAATAATTTATTGAAAACACTCAACCCTGAAAATAAACAACGTTATTCGAGGACCGGGAGCTGCGAGTGGGACACAGGTGGAGAGTTGGGACATGTTGTAAGTGGGGACAAGAAGTGACTTGGGACCGAATGCGATTTGTCCCACCTTAGTAGAAGGTAAGAGGAGTTGGGACATATTGTTCCACGGCAATAGAACAGAAGCTGCACACTCCGAGACAAGACGTTCCAGGAGACAACAGGTCACACCATTAGTCCCACTGGTCAAGTTCCAGCCCAAGATCTTGTGGAGAGCAATCAATAGCAAAGCTCTTACAATACTTATCCTGGTTGTCCTCAAACGTTAATCTAAATAATATACAATTGCTTAACATAAGACTTTCGAGTCGAGGCTAGGTCCCGAAATAAAATAATTTTTGTACCTGCGCGTCCGTATTTACCTTCCGTAAATACGGTCTTTACACTAAGTAACCCTTATCTAATCTTAATTTCTGCTCTAATAATGCTTTTACCCCCAAAATACCATCATAAGGAATTGAAAAATCATCAGGAGCTACATGAAAATCAAAATCTGTTTCATTTATGAATAATTTTACAGTTCCTAACGTTCTAATGGAATTTTCCGTAATTCCAGAAATCAAAACTGTATCAATTACATCCGCAATTAATTTATCCTTCTTTATAATATTTAATTGAGCACCACTATCTACTAATAATTTATATGTAGTGTTTGAATATGCATCTGTAATTTCAATGTACTGTAAAATATTTTCTAGCTTTAATACATAGGTTTCACATAATAAATCTATCATATCATTATTATATTTACACAAATCATTACTAATATTATAACTTTCATCATTTTCATTACTCCTAAATTGTAAAGGGAACACTTTATTATTGTAATCCCTTCCTACGCGTTCCTTCCAGGAAGAGAATTGTAGTTTCCCTGATTCCTTCTCAAGCAATTATTTAGAGTATGACCAACACCCTTACAACCTGAACAAAATTGTTTTTGCGTACAATATACTTCTGGACAATTTTGAACAGTATGAT
The DNA here is from genome assembly GCA_018906965.1 of Philotrypesis tridentata. Classification (NCBI taxonomy): domain Eukaryota; kingdom Metazoa; phylum Arthropoda; class Insecta; order Hymenoptera; family Pteromalidae; genus Philotrypesis; species Philotrypesis tridentata. The sequence continues at coordinate 69,527 of JACCIB010000724.1, read as the reverse complement.
CAAAGCTATTACAAAAACTACATTTTCTTGAATTTTGAATAGATGAATTTACACATTTATTCGGATTATGCCCTGGTTCTTTACATTTCGAACATAATATATATTCTAAAATATATGTACATTGCGAAGCTTCATGTCCCATTTCCTGACAATACTGACAATGAAAGTTTTGTTTCCTATTCAGTTTTCATGAGCTTATTGAATGACCAGATTTACTGCAAAAATTACAAATTAATTTTATCTTATCTTTTACAGCATTACAATTATTGGAAACATGATCATCTTCTTTGTAATATACACATCCCGCATTTTTGCAAAATAATGCTTCATGGTCACGATCTTTACACATTTAACAAAACATTACTTTATTAATTTGCTCAATATTATCCCCATAAAAATTATTAATCAAATTTTCACTAAAACCTTTTCGCTTTTCTAATTCTTTCTCGATTTTAAGCGCAGCTTGTGATAATTCAGAAAATGTGTTTTCATTTGCTAATTCATATTTAATTTCAGATTTTAACTGTTGCAAAACTTAATTCCTCAGCTTCAGAAGGACGTTCCAATTTTTTTAACTCCTTGATTTTGAAAACTAATTCCCTCACTCTATTATTGTAAGATAAAATGGGCTCTTTATCCCCTTGAATAATTTTTACAACTTTTGCATATAATTCATGAATATATTCAAAAATCGGATACAATAATCTTATTGCGTCAATCAACTCTGAAATCGAATTCAACCTATTATTTCTCAATGCTCTTCCTACTTCACCCTTTAATCTAAATTTTAGTAAACTCGTTAAATTTTTTTCATCAATATCATCAATTAAATTTTTCACGTCTTTCAATATTTCTATGTAATCCGTATGTGACATATTTTTCCCATCAAAATCTGGTACATAACCAACAATCTCTTTTAAACTTAATTTTATTGGCTTTCGTTCTGATTGGTCACCAGAGTGGCCAGCACCATTTGGAGCCATGTTCACAAAATTTTTACTAGAGCAATTTATTTCTACTTGAGTAACCTTACTAGTATCCTGAAACTCACTAACTTCAGAAATGTTCTCCTGTTCTATATTATTTAAATCAATTAAATCAGTATTGGATTTTTCAAACTATTGTTCTATAACAGATCTATTATTGAATGTATCAGAAAGTTCTGTATTATTTTGAGCTTCTATTGTTGTAATATCTTTCACTATTGTATTTAAAAATTTATCAAATTCTAAATTTTCTGTCTTTTCAAAATTGCCCTTCTGTTTACTTATATCATCAATATTCTTAAAAAATGAATTACTCAATGAATTATACCCTTGATCAAATGTCGGTAAAATATCTTTTGACGTGCCTGTTATTAAACTTTGTTCAGCTTGACAACCTCCAATATCTGAAAACCTATTACGACTTTCTACTTGAAATGTTTCATTTAAAATACTATTTGTAGTGTCAAAAAATTCCTCAGCACTAGCTTTATTTACTTTTGGCGTAGAATTTTGATTCCCCTTAACTATTGGACTTACAACTTTTTTAATAGCATCAGTATCAGAATTAATTTGATCCAATGATATTTTCCCTGAACTCGACGTTTTTATAGGCGATCTTTGTATTTAACTACTTCTTTTAAACGGATTTCTCGTTAAAGATTTTTCAAACAATTTTTCAAATGATGGATGCTTTTGAATTTGTTGCCGAGTTAATTTTCTAAATGGCAAAGAATCCTGAACGGTTTTATTATCCTTATCACTCATTTGATTTTTTACTATACATAATTTGCTATATACTTTAAATATACTAGTTCGCTCTGAATATATCTGTCCACAATAAAAATCTATTCACGACGAAAATAATCGCCAATTCTAATTACATTCGTCCACAGAAATTTAGCCTGTCCGCATAAAATGTATTTATCCGCCTAAAATGATCGTGTCCGCAAAATACGAACTTGTCCGAATAAATCTTATTTGTCCCCCGAAAATATATTTGTCTACTTTAAATGTTGTGACGGGGATCCCGTCGATGGCTGCTCGCCTGGACACCACCCAGTCAAGATACGAAAATCTTACACTCGGTGGTGTTTATAGAGCAGCGAGAGAGCAGTCAGCTGTTAGAGTCAGCAGGGCGGCGCGGCGTTGAAGCACCCTGCCGCCGAGCAGCAGCAGCACGAGGCGAGAGCGAGAGAGTGGGGGAATACAGCGCGTAGCAGCGCGCGGCAGCCAAGGCGAGAGCAAGAGAGAGGGACGAACGGCGCAGCGTTGAAGCAGCGAGAGCGAGAGAGACAAGAAGATACGAGGCATGCGAGCCACGAGGCGTACGCGCGTGAGCGGCGGCCGCCATGTTGGCGAGGAACGAATGCTAGCATGAGAGCGAGAAGGATGGAAATAGCGGGCGAATGAATGCGTTATAGACAGACAAGAGAGAGAGTGGAGGCAACGCGTATGCGCTGAATGATATTGGGAAAAGGTGGAGGGCTACAGCTCGATCCACAGCGCGCCTGCGAGGGGCAAACAAGAATGTAAGCGTGCCGAAATACGAAACTGTGCGAAAATGCGTAAATACGATTAGTAAAGCCAGACAAGCGTGTAAACGCGGTTTTGAATGTCGCGCGCATTTTTGGAGTATTGTAAAAGAGGGCGTAAGCGTGCGAATGTGCTATATGGTGCGAAAGCGTGGAAATGTGTGATAGGCGCGAGAGAGCGATACATCGGAAATGCGTGAGTGCGAGTGAGAGAGCGATAGACGCCGCGAACCGGCGTAGTTGCCGAGCGCGAATAGAGTCAGTATCGACGACCATCTGAACCGATACACATCCAGCGAGATAGCGAATCTTTTTCCAAAGCGACTTCCAGTGAACAGGATTATCCCCCCGTATGCATCTTCCGATCGAATAATTAGTTTCTTTCGCGAGCGCTTCCACAGGGTACGAGGCAACGCCAGTACGCGAGGACGAGGAGCTAAAGAAGTAGAGACAGGTAGGAGCGTTCCTGAGATACCTCCCCGCCGCGAGTCCCTAACCTAGAGCCAGCCCGCGTAAAGACGGTGAGCTCGCCCGAGGACGAGCACACGTCCGCGAGTCGACACTTAATTATTTAATTTTGATAATAAATTTCGAAGTGTTATTTTAAGTAAGTCGCGTGTATTCATTTTGCGTATTTCTCTCCCTGCACCTCTCCCTCATGACCTAGAGCGTTAGGAGTTCTCAAGCCGGCAGCATAAGAGTACCAAATCGCGAGTTCGGGCGTCCAAATTAATTATTAAATACGAGCTCGCGGTAAACCTGAATAGGTGTCATCACGTGGTGCTACGCCTCCCCCAAGGACGGAAAAGCACAACGTCACAGTAACGCCCAACGTACGGCATAGAGTACAGACGGAGAAAAAGAAAAGTGGTAATACGTGACTTAGCCATTTTTTGCCACGCGGTCGGTTTCGGCGGCCATCTTGGTAGACGCCACGTGGAAAAGGAACACGGAAAGGATTCGGGAAAAGTCGGGAAGAAGATAATATTTTTTTTCTTTCGCTCGAAAGAGCAAGTGCGGTGAAAATTCTGAAAATTTTTTTTCTCAAGCGCTATATATAGCGAACTGTCAACACGTAGTATATGCAGCTTTCCATAAAAAAATTTTTTTTTCTCACAGCTTACAGTCAAATCGATTGACGTGCAGACGGATAACCTCAACGTTATTTAGCAACTCACGCGACTTTATTTTGACTAGTGACGGAGAATTAAATAATTCTTAGAGACAAGCCAAATTACTACACTAACGTTCCCGAGAAAAATTATACTTTTCGCAACGAATTTCTTTTTACGCGACAGCGCTTCAACAGCGAAGACAATTAAAAATTCACCCTGCCCGACATTCGGAAAATTTTTGCATGACCATAATTTACATTATATAAATTATTTATATTTACTGTAAATCATATTTCTCTATATATGATATTTGATACCCCACTAAGAAAGTGCCCCACCAAATTACTCTGACGGTTAACAGTTTGTACGTCCAAAATTATTTAATAATTTTCAACGACTTAAGGACAGACGTGGGAAAAATTTATTTTTTCTTTCAGGAAAATTTATACAGACAGATACTAGATTCCACTGATTACAGTCAGACAGAAAATTTTTTTAGTAGTACTAGAGGTTAGAGCGAATAAATTTTTTTTTGAAGACAGTAATCACAAATCCGTTTAAATATGAATAAATCACCAGAAGACCACAAAATGTCCAACGCCGACCATCAAGAGGTAATGACGGCACTCCGTAAAAACAGGGAAGTCAGAGCAATAATCAGAGAAATAACCAAATTGGATCGACGAGAATTACGAGATTATTTAGAAGAACAAAACGAAAATACTGATGGCAGTAAAGCAATACTGCAAGACAGATTACTTTGAGCGAGAATACTAACGGAAACAAATATAGCAGCACCTTGGTACGAATGGGACGGTCAGCCGATAATCTCACGACAAATACAAATGAATAACGAGGAAGTTGAAACCAATAGAAAAAATGTCACAAAATTAACGACACAATTAAAGCCGATAATAACACCAGAGTTTATTCAACCGAGTGCGTCAACGAGTATACAATTACAACTAATTAAGAATCTACAGATAGAGTATTCAGGCTCACCTACAGATGACCCGGAAGATTACAACAGAAAATTGACAGGCATTAGAGACAGTCTAGAGATACCAGGAAAAGCCATGCTAAAGCTAGTACCGTATACTTTGACAGGAAGAGCACAAATGTGGTATCAGACAGAAAAAACAGACATTCACTCATGAAAAGTCTTTTTGTCAGCCTTCAAAGAACAATTCTATACATCTGCCAACACGAACGATGTAATGGACGAACTGTTGCGACGAACACAAGGCAACGGCGAAAAGATATCGACATATATTATGAATTTCAGACATATCACCGATCATCTACAAAAACCAATGTCAGTTAAGAAACAGTTAAGTCTACTCATCGACAGATTAAGGCCAGTCTACAGAAAAGCCCTAAAGCACAAGAAGATTAAAACATTCCATGACGTAAAAAAGTACTGTAAAGAGCTCGAAGACGAACTAGAACATGATGTCAGATATGCTCCACCACCACCTGCAGAAAAATCCAAGTTCCCAGGGGCAGCATGGTCGGCTACACCAAAACCAAAGGTAGCTGCGACAGAAGAGATAGCTGAAACGAACGAAGTTGCAACGAAAGCAAAGAAGAAGAAAAATAAAAAGAGAAAGGCTGAAACAACCGAGACGACAGCAAGAAACTACAACACAGGAAGATTGTGAAACCAGTCGTCAAATGCAAACCCCGCAACAGCAACCGGCGCAAGCGCACCAGAAACCTCAGCAATCCTTCACACCAGCACTGAGTCAACAACTGAGTCAAACGCAACCATAAGTTCAATATTACGGACCGTGTCACGTTTGCGAGACGCAAATTGTCCGAAAACGCAATGTTATAATTGCAAGCAATTCGGTCATAGGAAGAACGCCTGCCCTCACCCAATAAAATTGTCTGGAAAATGCCAGTGGTGTGGTCAAGTTGGAGCACAATTCAAGAATTGCAAAAATTGTGCTAAAGCAAGAGTACTTCTACAGACGTTGCAGCCGAAGACGGAGCCAAAAACCTCATGTCAAGTATGCGGACAGAAAGGCGCGACGCTGCGAGACTGCACAAACTGTGTTCACGTCAGAAAGCTTCTGGGAAACGACTGACGGAGGCAGCCAAGGGCCGGTCGACCTCCGTGTTCACGCCTTGAGCTCTCAACTAGCGAACAAAATTGACAAGCATACCCCCGCAGTTTGCAGGAGTATGTCAATTTTGGGAGGGGGAGAAAGTGGCAGCAAGCCACGAGAAACCGTGCGAAGTCAGGAAGGAGCGGCCAAAGCTGTAAGTAACAGCCAGACCAGCTACTTAAAGACAGGCGCACAACCAGAAGAGACAAAAGAGATAAAGAGAAATTCGAAGCCTGAAAGAAACGCTGACGCAACCCGTGGGCAAACGCTGCAGGCCGAGAAGGAAGTAAACGCGAATGTGAAAAGAGGAGACGCCATTGCAACACAACGGCCAGACTTTGTCACAGAGAAGAAGAAACAAGTGGTTAATTCAGGGGCAAACAGAGGCAATCACGTTAGAGCTAGTATCGCTAGAGACACCAAATCTAAGCCAGACGGGACGCCGGCTGCGCTAATGGAGAGTAGTGACGAGGATACGAGGTTGAACGAAGAAATCCAACTGTGCAAAAAGCGAGGTTTTAGAGTAGAGAAAGACATAATTCAAGGTCGAGGACTAGAAGATATCGTGGAATTTTCGAAAAAGAGCCTGGCAAAGGTAAAAGAGTTCGAAAAAGACCCTGACAAATGTAAAAAAGCAGAATTCAGGAAAGCTGAAAAAATCATGAGAGCTGAAGCCAACTTAAACTTGGAGCCGAAATCCACTGTAGAGCCAGACAATAACGGTAAGCAGAAGAAGTCAGCTCAGAGGTTAGCACAGGCTTTAGATTTCGGAGAAACTCGAGTAACCGCCCTGGAGGGAGACAATAAGTGGGAAGAAATTGAGGAAATTGATAAAGAGGTAACTACAGATGATGAAGTTAGCATGAGTGAAGAGGAAATGGTACTGATTGAGGCAAACGAATTATTAGAGGAAGAATTAGAGGAAGACCAAAGAATAAGGACGAAAGTGAAAGATTTGCTCGATGAAAAGACAGATTACATGAAGCTAAGACAAATCGAGGCAGCTGCGGACACTCTGATCAACGAAACGATGTCAGACCCTAGCACCCCTGCGCAATTAGAGGAAGCCGGAGTCGACAGAGAATCCAAAGAAACGGAGGTGCACGCAGCAACGACCACAATCGACAATAGAGACTACATTAAAGTCAGTCTAGGCGGAAAGGAGTACAGAGCCTTATTCGATTCCGAAGCCATGATAACTATCGTAGGCCCAGAGATTGCTAGGAGGTACAAGATTCGACTTAAAGCTAGTGAAGCTCTGATACGAAGGGTGACAGGAGGAACGTCGTATTAGGATTTCTACCAATCCGAATAGACTTAGATGGAATAGACAAGACGATTATGGCAAGAGCAGTAGCAGAAGTAACACATGAACTGATTTTGGGCAAAGATTTCTGCAAGACGTTCAAAATAGACACAAGCCACAAAGGCCTATGGCGAGCCAATCTGGGAGAGTGGAAAGAGTTCGACCGGCCAGAAGCTAGGTATCCGGCAATCATTATCGCAGAGAGCGCGGGTATCTCCGAGCTCAGCGACGAGGAGAGACGGGAAATCGAGGAACTGGTGGCCGAGATACTACCAAACAATCCAGGAGAGGAACTGGGGTAAACAGACTTAACCGAGCTCTACATCGTAGTGACAGACCCAACCCCCATTTGCTGTAAAGCCAGAAGACGTTCACCGAAGAAGATAGAGGAAATACAAAAAGCAGCTATAGAACTTAGAAGACTAGGGGTAATCGAGAGATCCGCAAGCGCTTATGGTAGCCAGCCATTACTAGTGCCAAAGCCCGACGGGACAGAGAGATTTTGCGTCAACTATATCGAATGAAATAAAGTGACGAAAAAGGATAGCTATCCTCTGCCCCAAATGGACATGATACTAGACAGGCTACGCGCAGCCAGATACTTGAGCAAGATCGATCTCAAGCAGGCTTACTTCCAAGTCAAAATGGAGGAAAGCAGTAAGAAATACACCGCTTTTGCAATACCTGGTGTAACGTCCCACGACGTTATTCGTTTTTAAATCTATTATTTACAAATTTTAAACTATTTTTTAAAATTCAAAACATCAAGATGATTACGATGTTAATTTCGAAAAGTTATATTTTGAATGCGTGCTGTAATTTTGTAACACAAGTCAGCAATGTTACTTATTCGGCAATCGCTATACTTGTAAAACTGATTAATAAGCGTTATACTTTAAGAATCGGTCAACGTATTCCGGCTTTAAAAGAGTCGAATTGGCCTCATTTTAATTATTCTCGTGTTTAAGTCCGAACTCCGTACCTCGCGGTTCGTAAAGGCGCGGAGCATTTAATTGTAATTCCAAGTATTGAATTGTGAATTTAAGAAGCAAATATATTTTCAATTATACTCGAAAAGAAAATTGAGAGTGAATTATTACAAAGCAACCTGTCACGTATAATCCAAACAAGACGAACAAGCAGAAAGAAAATGACGAGGACAGCAGAAGCAGCAAAATAAGTCAAGTGAAGCAGAAAAAGGTAAGTCAAATATATATATTAAAATACATATCGGAGTGGGTAACGAGTCTAAATCCAGCCACTCATAATAACTCAATACACGCCAGCAATAAACAATTAAAAAGTCTATCTTCTCTCAAATACATGTCCTACCTATGAGGTGAGAGTGTAGGTGGAACATAACAATTTGGTTCCGATACAAATCGAACCACTTTAGCTATTTTAATAGAAATATTGCAAAAATAATAGTTTGTTTATACTAAAATTTATTAAATAGATCAAGGAATAGCAAAGCTAAAAATAATTAATTTAAAAAGATAATCATTTGATTAATTAAGTCTATTTTTCTTCCTTTCCAAGGTCTGCTTAGTAGCGACTTTTCCTTAGACCTGCTTAGTAGCGGTCACTCTAATTATTCCTTGGATCTGCTGAGTAGCGGCCTATCATTTGATCTGCTCAATAGCGGTCACTGTTCCCAATTTTGTTCCGATTAATCAAATGAGTTTTCAAAACTGTCAAAGTAAAGTGATTAAAAAGAAAAGCAGTGGAAAAAAATTATTTTTGCAAAAATTATTGAACAATAGGAAGCAATTAATAGAGCAATTATCGAAAATAAATAGTGAAATAAATTTATTTTTGCAAATACCGAAAATTGAAGATAGGAAAGTAGAAGTTGAGCAAGTAGATAAATCGCAATTTCAATTAGAACTAGGAATTAAATTTGATAATTTATTGAAATTGGCGGAAAATGAATTATTAATAAACAAATTGAGTAAAAGTCAGGACATATAATTCAATACGTATAGTGAATGAACATATGACGGTTTAATTTGAGCAGTTTGTAAGTCCATCGGTGGTAAAAATTTGCAAAGTTGCAAAACGCGAAAAGTGGGTCGCGCGCTCGCGAGTTGAGTGGCTCGGTAGACAACACATTTCTTTAACGGCGGACGCATTACTTTAGCGCGGACACATTTTTGTAACGCGGGACATCTAAACAGGGGACACATATCCATAGCGCAGACACATTCTTGTAACGTGGGACTTAAACCGGGGACACATCTCCATATCGCGGACACATTTTTGTATCACGGGACATTTGAACCGTTGACACATTTCTTTAGCAGGACACATTATTTTAGCGGGACATATTTTATCGTGGACATAAATTGTTACTGCGGACACGAATCTAAATCGTGGACACAAATCTTTAGCATGGATATCTAAACAGTGGACAGAAATTTTTAAATCGGACATATTTTTATCTTGTGCGGACACATTTTTGTATTGTGTGGACACATTTTTGTCTTGTGCAGACATATCAGTATCACGGACATATATCGTTAGAGCAGACACAAATTTTCGAAGCAAATTTTTTAACGCGGACAGAAATCTGTAGCGCGGATACGTTATCATAGAGCGGACACATCAGAATCGCGGACACAAATTTTTAACGCGGACAGAAATCTGTAGCGCGGACACGAGAACATAGAGCGTACACATCAGAATCGGGGACAAAAATTATTAGCGCGGACACGTTACTATAGCGCGGATACATTCCTTTACTGGGACATAACAATCTGGATACGGGTTATGGCAATTTAAGAGCATGGCTTTCGGCCTTTGCAACGCGCCCAGTACGCTGCAGAGAATGGTTGACATTTTGTTTGGCCCTGAGGATTCTCCAAATGTGTTCAGATACCTAGACGACATCGTCATAGCTACCGACACGTTCGAGAAACACAAACATAGAGTCAGACACGTGTTAACCAAATTGACGTCAGCCGGATTCACGATTAACCCGAAGAAATGTGAATTCTGTGTCAGCGAGATAAAGTACCTGGGATTCATTCTGGATCGACACGGCTTACGAACCGACCCTGCGAAAATAGAGTCAGTAATGAACTGCCCAATTCCAAAGGACTTGACAGGCTTATGACGAGTCCTGGGCATGTTTGGGTGGTACTCTAGGTTTTTAGAAAACGAGTCGGAGATAAAGATTCCTCTAGTCAGGATGCTCAAAGACCAGAAAAACTGGAATTGGGGACCGGAGCAAGATGAAGCGTTCAACAAGTTGAAGCAGGCGTTGACCAACGCTCCCGTCCTAGCCAGACCGGATTTCACGAAACCTTTCACGATCCAGTGCGACGCCAGTAATTTCGCTATTGGTGCCGTGCTCACGCAAAAATTTGACGACGGAGAACACCCGATCGTCTACGTCAGCCGAGTATTGTCAGCACCAGAGATAAATTACACCACTACCGAAAAGGAGTGCTTGGCATTAGTTTAGTCTATCAACAAACTCAGGCCGTACGTCGAGGGTTACCACTTCACGGTTATCACTGACCACAGCGCTCTGAAGTGGCTCCGCTCGCTGAAGGATCCGAAAGGCCGACTAGCCCGATGGTCTATGGAAATTCAACAATGGGACTTTGACATAATACATCGTAGGGGCACCCAGCATGTAGTGCCAGACGCGCATTCCAGAATGATGGTGCCTGAAATCTCAGCTATAGGTAAGATCGAGGACAAATGGTATTTACAAAGACGCGATGAAGTCGAAGAGAACCCCACAAAATTTCCCGAGTGGAGAGTCGAAAACGGAAATTTGTACAGGCACAAGGAAGATCCAATGCTAGATCCCATCACTCACCCGGACGAAGGATGGAAACTTGTAGTGCCGGAGGAATCGCGTGAAAGAGTATTGTCAACAGCTCACGCCGAAATCTCAGCACGACACCTAGGAATTGAGAAAACCTACGATAGGATAGCACGGGAGTATTTCTGTCAGACTTGTCAGGCATGCAAGATTTCCCAACTGGCTCATCAAGGGCTGATCGGGAAACGAATCGTCGAGAACCCATGGTCCGTCGTGGCAGCAGACGTGATGGAGTTCCCAAAAAGCTCCAGCCAGAATAAATATCTCGTAGTATTCCAAGATTTATTCTCTCGTTGGGTGGAAATACATCCATTGTGCCAAGCTAACGGAAAATCTATAGCCAGAGGTTTCGAAGAACTGATATTGTTCAGGTGGGAGACGCCAGAATATTTATTGACAGACAACGGAACGGAGTTCCAATCAACAAACATCTGTCAGAAACACTAGAGCAATACGGCGTAAAGCATGTAACCACACCACCTTACCATCTGCAAGCAAATCCAGTAGAGAGAAGCAACCGCACTTTGAAAACGATGATTTCCGTATTCGCGATAAATCACAGTGATTGGGATAAGCATTTGCATGAGTTACGACATGCGATAAATACAGCTAAGCAAGCGAGTCTAAAAACATCGCCAGCTTTCTTAAATTACGGCAGACACAGTACCCCGGTGAAAAGTTTACGTGTGGAATGGGAGGGGGTGACGAAAAAGACTAAACTAGGGCCCGAAGTTTGGAAAGACAGACAGAAGAGACTAGACGCACTACGAGACTTGGTAGCGAAATATATAGACGACGAACGAACGAGACAAGGTAAGCGATATAACAAAGGCCGTAGAGTCGTAGAATTCCAAGTGGGGGACTTAGTGATGAGAAAATCTCACTCAATCCCTTGTCCAAAGGAATTGAGAAATTCTCAGCCAAGTTAGCCCCCAAGTATGACGGTCCGTTTAAAGTCACCGAGAAAAGATTGCCAGTCGTTTACATACTAGAGCCAGTCGAAGGGAAGAGTAGGAAAGTGGCTAAGGTCCACGTAAGCGACCTCAAACGATACGTATCCCCTAGAAACAATCCTACTAACAAACCTTCTTTCCAACCTGTAGTAGTGTCTGACAGTGGTGCATGTGGTTACATTGCGACGCTCCCAAAGTCTGCAGTAAGTAACCAGGTGGCGGGTGTGCTCCGTCAATCCACCATTAAACATATTTCTAATTCATTGAAAATTTCAGACATGAGTTCAAACGACGGACAGAAGGTAGAGCCAGCCAGGATGAACTGGGCAGACGAGGAGTCGGAGGTGGTCAATGACTTGGTCGAGCTCACTCCCTGGAGTGAGCTCGACCAAGTCTGGAGCTTGCAGCCACAGCTGGAGCTTGCAGCCCGCAGAGAGCAGGCAGCTCAGGCGGCGACTCGACGGATCGAGCAGCAACACGTGAGCATCGACGAGGTCGCCTCCGCCGTAGAGTGCCAGGCCGCCGAGGAGATCCCTCCCCAACCCCAGGAAACTGACGATACAATGGACGTCTGTATTACTGAGGCCGAGGAAAACGACCTCCTCGCGGAGAGCAAAGAGGCGCCGGCGCCCAAGTCAACCCCACGTGCTCCGCTGCTGTGAACGAGAGACGGGCCGCTGCGCATCACGGCCGCAACGGGAACCATCCCCCGCCCCCGAGCCCTGCCGCTCAGGCGCCCGACCACGTCGACCACCCCGCCCGAGAGCCACGTCGTGACGACGCGCAACGGCACCAGCGACCTCGTGCTTCCCCGGTGGGGAGAGACGTCGCCCGGATGGGGCCACCTAGCCGAGATTCCACCGTGCCCTTCCCCAACCGCTCAACCCGAAGAGCCCATTCTCGGGGCGACGGGGAGGACACAACGAGGAGAACCGGCAGGCAACCCCGTCGTCGCGCCCTTAGAGACAGGCACGCCCGCACCAGTAGAGCCAGACAACCCGCGAAAAAACGCGACGAAGCCGCGAGCCGCGATTGAGCCGCTGGAGCGACCACGCCGGCCGCCGGCCTTCGTGCCCATACAGGGTGACACCACCCCAGCCTACCATCTCCTGGCATGGGACCTGGGCATTGAGCCCGAGGACATGCCGGACTTTCAGCCGCCGAGCGTGCCCCGACCGCGAGCAGAGAATAACCCTGCCTGCCACCGTAGCACGTCGCGACGACGTAGACGAGGACCTCGACAGCTGACGGTGAATGATGTATTCTCCACCATCGAGCGGCCAAGATCCCTAAGTCCGGCAGGTCTCCCGACTCGCCGCGGGCCGCCGGCCAATGTGCCACAAATATCTAGAAATAGACAGAGGGTGGCGGAGGAAGCGCTGCCAGTCAAAAGAAGTGGCCTCCACTTCAGCGGACTGACAGCGATCCCCACCGACCCGGCACTCGATCGACCCCCTTACAGTTGCTTCAACTGCTGGAGGTAGGGACACGCGTCGAGTCGGTGCCCGTCCACCCTCCACCGGGTGCATTGCCACAACTGCGGGAGACAAGAGGTAACCCTCGTCGACTGCCCGCGTTGCAGCGAGCGTTACCGGGAAAGGCGAGAACGAGACTATAGACAGGCAAATAGCCAGGGTTCGAGGTCGGCGTCGCGTAAGCGCGCCACCTCAACCATCACCTCTAGAGACAGATCCGACGCCCCGTCAGAAGCCAGCCGCCGCGCCAGCCCATCCCCACGGAGAGAGCGGGAAGCCAGTGAAAGGAGGGTGACCTTCTCTTCCACTCCACTGACCCCCACCCCACTCCCAAGGACTATAAGGCCAGCAGAAGCAGCAGCCACAACGGAGGACGACAGACTTCCCCCCCCCCCCCCCAAGCGGTCGAGGGAATCCTCGCCAGAAGAGGACACCCCCGCACCACGGGTAGGAGACCCAGAGGTCCTGGCGAACTGGGCGATAGTCCTACAGGAGACGCGAGGACTGCCGGAGGACTAACGCGAGGCAATCCTGCACCAGGCCCTACAGCAGCCACAGCGCCGGTCCCGTAACACGTCAAAGAAGTGATAATAAATTTCGTAGTGTTATTTTAAGTAAATCGCGCGTATTCATTTTGCGTATTTCTTTCCCTGCACCTCTCCCCCATGACCTAGAGCGTTAGGAGTTCTCAAGCCGGCAGCATAAGAGTACCAGATCGCGAGTTCGGGCGTCCAAATTAATTAATAAATACGAGCTCGCAGTAGACCTGAATAGGTGTCATCACGTGGTGCTACGCCTCCCCCAAGGACGGAAAAGTACAACGTCACAATGTATATCCGTGACCAAAATATGTCCCCGTAAAAGAAATCTGTCCACGTTAAAAAAATGTCTGCTTTAAAAATTTGTGTCTGCTCTAACGATATATGTCCGCGATACTGATATGTCTGCACAAGACAAAAATGTGTCCACACAATACAAAAATGTGTCCGCACAAGATAAAAATATGTCCGCTTTAAAAATTTCTGTCCACTGTTTAGATGCTAAAAATTTGTGTCCACGATTTAGATTTGTGTCCGCAGTAACAATTTATGTGCACGATAAAATATGTCCCGCTAAAATAATTTGTCCACGATAAAATAATATGTCCTGCTAAAGAAATGTGTTCACGGTTCAGATGAGTCCGCACTCAAGAAATGTGTCCACACTAAAGTAGTATGTCCGCGATTCAATGTTTCCGCAGTTCAATGTGTTCGCGGTTCCGAATTTGTGTCCACGATTTGAATCTGTCCGCACGATTGATGTCCGCATTAAAAATTGTGTCCACTTAAAGGAATGTGTCCACGCTACAGATTTCTGTCCGCGCTAAAAATTTGTGTCCGCGCTATGAAGATGTGTCCCCTGTTTAGATGTCCCGCGTTACAAAAATGTGTCCGCGCTAAAGTAATGCGTCCGCCGTTAAAGAAATGTGTTGTCTACCGAGCCACTCAACTCGCGAGCGCGCGACCCACTTTTCGCGTTTTGCAACTTTGCAAATTTTTACCACCGATGGACTTACAAACTGCTCAAATTAAACCGTCGTATGTTCATTCACTATACGTATTGAATTATATGTCCTGACTTTTACTCTATTTGTTTATTAATAATTCCTTTTCCGCAAATTTCAATAAATTATCAAATTTAATTCCTAGTTCTAATTGAAATTGCGATTTATCTACTTGCTCAACTTCTACTTTACTATCTTCAATTTTCGGTATTTGCAAAAATAAATCTATTTCACTATTTATTTTCGATAATTGCTTCCTATTGTTTAATAATTTTTGCAAAAATAATTTTTTTCCACTTCTTTTCTTTGTAATCACTTTACTTTGACAGTTTTGAAAACTCATTTGATTAATCGGAACAAAATTGGGAACAGTGACCGCTATTGAGCAGATCAAATGATAGGCCGCTACTCAGCAGATCCAAGGAATAATTAGAGTGACCGCTACTAAGCAGGTCTAAGGAAAAGTCGCTACTAAGCAGACCTTGGAAAGGAAGGAAAATAGACTTAATTAATCAAATGATTATCTTTTTAATTTAATTATTTTTAGCTTTGCTATTCCTTGATCTATTTAATAAATTTTAGTATAAACAAACTATTATTTTTGCAATATTTCTATTAAAATAGCTAACTTGTTCGATTTGTATCGGAACCAAATTGTTATGTCCCACCCACACTCTCACCTCATGTGTTTGAGAGAAATGTATGTATTTTAATTATTTATGGAGAGCGCGTATAGAATTGTGACAAATGGCTAGGTTTAGACTCGTTACCCGCTCCGATATGTATTTTAGTATAATTATTTGACTTACCTTTTTCCATTTCTCTTGTCTTGTGTTGCTGCTTCTGCTGTCCTCGTCTTTTTCTTTCTGCTTTTCTGCTTTTATCGTTTCTGCTTTCTGCTTCTGTTGTCCACGTCTTTTCCCTTCTTCTAACTTGTAGATTGTAGGATTGAATGAATTTGCAAATGATTACACCTCACGTTTAAAAATGTATTTGTTTCTTTATTCAAAATCTAGTACTTAGTAGTACAATAAATCTTCGCACATTTACGAAACGCGAGGTACGGAGTTGGGACTGAAACACGAGACTCATTAAAATGAGGCCAATTTGACTCTTTTAAAGCCTGAATACGTTGACCAATTCTTAAAGTGTAACGCTTAATAATCAGTTTTAAAAGTATAGCGATTGCCGAATAAGTAACACCGCTGATTTGTGTTACAAAATTACAGCTCGCATTGAAAATATAGTCTTTCGAAATTAACATCGTAATTCTCTTTGTGTGTTTTCAATTTTGAAAATATAGTTTAAATTAATAACAAATAGATTTAAAAATGAATAACGTCCTAGGTCGTTACACTACAATAACTTTTGATGAATGTGAAGTTTCAGAATTAATTCCTGATTTTGAAATTCATTCTGAAGAGGCAGCAGTAACTTTTGAAAATGTTGGAAGTTATATTATTACGAATTTTGACTTGAGAAACGATAGTGAAAAGATATTAAGCAAATATTGAATACAGTAGGTGAAATAAATGGTAATTTGTAAACTAATGATTTTAAAATAAGAATTTTAGTGTTATAGAATGTAATAAAAATGATCTTGATAAAGGTAATTTGATTGAATATTTGAATAATTCTGAAATAAATATTGAAAGTTTTATTGGTAATATAAACACTTGTTTAAGAAAATTTGAGATTGATTCAGATGAAGAATTAATTGATTATGATTATCCCACGTTTTGTAAAATACTTAAATGCGGATTTGGCAACGAAAAATTTGATATTTATTTAAAAGAAAAATCAAAAAAATACTATGATAGATATATAAATCCAGTAACATTTGAAATAGGTGATCAAGTTTGGCTTATAAACGAACCAAAACCGGGAAAACTGGAAAAAAATCAAAATATTGGACCTTTTGAAACTCTTGTGGTGTTACATAATAATAATATTGCAATAAAAATGGAAAAACAAATACAGTTCATGCGAATAAATTAATAATGTATAAAAGGAAAAATTGATATATTTTTGTTGGCTTTAGGAGGAAAATGATGCTCAAGTATTTTATTATTTTCATACTATGTTTCAAATTAAATGAAGCAATCATAGGGTATGATTGTGGTTCCTCTTCACCTAATATAACAACATATTCATTACTGGATTTTGGAGAATGTGATTTTCAAGACGAAATTTTACTAATGTTACTGTAGAATTAATACAAGTAGTGGATTTTCGATTAGTTTCAATTATTCAAAGTAAAATTGAAATTCATCGAGCAGTTTCTGAATATTTGGTCATTTAATACCTACGAAAAATTAGGAACAACAATATATTAAAGAAATAAGTCATGAACAATGTAAATCTATTCATGAGACAGGTATTTTTAAGTATGATGAGGCGCATATTATTTCTGATTTAAAAATAAATTCAACTACATCAAAAGGTATAGATTTTGCGGAAAGTGCAGCAGGAAAATCTTGCTAAGGTGTTTCCTATGCGGATAGTTTTAAAGTTTTTGTTGATGGTTTAATTAAAATAACTTTAATGCAAAATAATGCGAGAATAAATTTAAATTCGGATAAATTAATGTTAAGTTCAGGAGTAGTTTGTAAATTTTCTGATAAACACTTTATAGATATGGAAGTTGGTTTAACTGTTTGGGATGTTTTACTACAAGTTGAATGTTTTAGAAATAAGTTTGATATTTTATTTAAGGGAATAGCTACTAAATATTTTAGTCATAAGAATAATGAAATAGTTTATGCGATTAATTTTAAAGAAATTACGTTTGCTCTGTCGATAAAAAACACTGAAATACGTTGTGAGAGAGAAATTATTCGTACTGAACATCCAAAGTTATTTATTATGGAAAAAGATAATAATTTAAATACTTATTATTTTGATACAGACACTGTTTATGCGGATGTTAATAAGTTTGATTTGAATATTTTTACTTATGTAAATTATAAATTTGTTTATGTTGAAAGACATTTTAGAAATAAAATTAATAATTTATATATTCATTTAATTAGGGGAAAATGTGAACTCAAAAGAAAAGTTATACAAAATTCCTTATCCATCGCTTCCATTTCTCCAGATGAGTTTGCGTACAATATTATCACTTATTCCATCTAACTCTAAATGAATACGTAAAAATCCTAGGACTGGATTTAGTCCACCAGTGACTGTCTGGATTGTCGTTGTACAGGGTTGCAATCTCTTTTTGTATTTCTCGGCTATTTCCGAGCCTACTAAGGAAGTCGTAGCCCCTGGGTCGAATAGTGCTCTGTATTCTTTTCCTCCTAGATCAACCTTTATGTACTCTCGATTGTCTATTGTGGCTCCAGCTATTGGCATTTCAGACTCTTGTGATTCCTGGTCGACTCCAGTTTCCACCATCGGCTCAGAAACTCGGGTGTCTGGCAGTGTATCGTTAATAAGAGCCTCTACCGCAGCCTCAATCTTCTTTAGCTTCCAATATTGTGTTTCTTCTTCAATGAGATCTGTAATCTTTGTTTTAATTATTCTCTCGTGATAATCCTATAGGAATTCTTTTCGTCGATGAGTTGTACCTCTTCGTTGCTGGAGCTACTGTCTTCATCTTCGTGCCATTGTGTCTCAAAATTCGCTGTATCATCTATCTGGAGATCACTTTCTCTAGCGGTAACTCTGGTCTCGCCGAAGTCCAAAGCTTATACTAATTTCTGAACTGTTTCCTTGTTAACTCCGGCCTCCTTGGGTAAGGTTGTCGTTGTAGTAGGTTTCTGTCCAAAATCTAGTTTAGCTTCTTCTCTCATGAGCTTTTCGGCTTTCCTAAATTCCGCCAATTCTTTTATCTTCTCTAGGCTACTTTTCGAGAATTTTACAATATCTTCTAGTCCGCGGCCTTGTATTGTATCCTTCTCAACTCTAAAGCCTCGCTTTTTACACAACTGAATATCTTGCTCTAGCTTTGTATCTTCGTCGTTACTCTACATTGGCGCAGCCGGCGTCCCGTCTGGCTTAGATTCCGCGTTTTTGTCGATGCTTGCTTGAACGTGATTTCCTCTTTTGTCTTCTCGTATTTCTTCCTTCTTCGTGATAGAGTCTGACCGTTGTCAGGCAATGGCATCTCCTCTTCTCGCTGATATCTCTTTTGTCTGCAGTTTCTTCTTCTGTCGAGCTTCTGTCTGACTGTTGCTAACCTGGCCGTTACCGGCGGCTTTAGCTGCTACTATCTGATTTAGCTCTATATTCAGTGGCTTGTTGCCACCTGCTCCCCCTCCCAAAATTGACATACTCCTGGAAACAACAGGGGTATGGGAGTCAATTTTGTTCGCTAATTGAGGGGCCATGGCGTAAATACGGAGGTCGGCTGGTCCTTGGCGGCCTCCGTTGGGTCGTTTCCCAACAGCTTTCGGACATGTACGCAGTTTGAGCTTCGCGCAGCGGAGTGCCTTTTTTCCGCAAACTTGACATGCTATTTTTGGTTCAGTTTTCGGTTGCAAAGTTTGTAGCAGTTCTCTAGCTTTGACACAATTTTTGCAATATTTAAATGGTGCCCGTATTTGTCCGCACACTTTGTATTTTCCTGACGGTGTTATTGGATATGGGCAGGCGTTTTTTCTGTTTCCGTATTGCTTGCAATTATAGCATTGCATTTTCGGACACTGTGCTGCCCTATGTCCTACCGTCTCGCAAACGTCGCATGGCCCGTAGTATTGAACTGGTTGCTGCATTAGATTCAGTTGTTGACTCAGTGCTGGCGTGAAAGGTTTCTGAGATTTCTGCTTTGTTTGGACCGGCTGTTGTTGCAGAATCTGTGGTGGCTGACTAGCTGCGCAGGCTTCTTGTGTTATAGTCGTTTACTGTTCGGGTACTGCTTTTGTCGGTGCGACTTTCTTTTTCTTGTTTTTCTTCTTTTTCGTTTTTGTTACAACTTCGTTTGTTTCCGCTATTTCATCCGTCGCTGCTACTTTTGGTTTCGGCGTGCTTGACCATGCTGCTGCTGGGAACCTTGATTTTTCAGCGGATGGCGGTGGAGCGTATCTGGCATCATGTTCCGATTCTTTTCGAGTACTTTGCAGTATTTCTTTACGTCATTGAATGATTTAATTTTCTTATGCTTTCGAGCTTTTCTGTAGACCGGCGTAATCTGTCGATGAGTAGACTTATTTGTTTTTTGACTGACAGTGGTTTTCGTAGATGGTCGGCAATATGTCTGAAATTCATAATATATGTCGATATCTTTTCACCGTTGCCTCGTGTTCGTCGTAGCAATTCATCCATTACGTCGTTCGTGTTAGCCGGATCTTCTGGATCTTCTTTTGGTGATCCCGAATATTCGATTTTTAAACTCCTTATTAGTTGTAGATGGCTTAGGTGATACTTCGTTCCATTATGACTGTCACTTCTCCGGATTTCACGGGTTTGTCTATACCTGTATGAAGTTTCGCTGTCCGACGAACTATTATCCGACGTGTCCCTCGAAGATTCCTCCGTAGAGCTGCTGCTTGTAGATAATTGTCTAGGTATTCTATGTTCCTGACTTCGTCTGCTGGGATTCGGTTGTTTAATTTTTGGTATTCTATCTGGCAAGGAATTTCGTTGTTTCTTCTGGTTGATTTTTATTCTTACAGTGCAGTCTGTATCTGCTTCTGTCGTCAAGATTTGTAGTTCATGGATAGTCTTCTCAAGTTTCTTTCTCTGAGCGTCAAGTGAGCCATCTTGAACTGATTCCTCGCTTGAATTTGGGGTTACTTGTAATTTATTTTTAGTCGTTTTCGATTTCTTTCTTGTGCCATTCTGACTTGTGATTTCTTCTATTTCTGGCAGATTGTTGCTGAACGATGTGTTTACTGGTATTTACTTTTTCACTGGTGAGGACTGTAGAAGTGTTGACGAGGATGCTTGTGGATGCTCCTGGATGCATGTATTCCTGAGAAGGAATAACCGGTTGTATACTCTTGTTGTTGTTGTACTGTGTTGTCAGTTGTGCGAATTCGGTGGAATTCGTACGGGCTTCACTTATTTTATGTACAATAGGTCGTGGAACACTCAGTAGGCTATCCCATGCATACCATGGTACTTCTAGATCCGTTTCTGATAAAATTCTAGTGCGTAATAATCTGTCTTGCAATATGCCTCTTGTTCCATTTGTCTCCGAATTATGTGCTTCTAATTGACTTTGTAGTTTGTGTCGATCCAATTTTATTATCTCACGTGTGATTGCTCTTACTATTCGATGCTTTCGTAATGCCTTCATAGCTTCTTGATGGTCGGTGATAGACATACTGGATGTTTTTCTAGTCCGTCTGTCTTTATTGAAATTTACTATGCAATTTTCGACGTACTAACTGTTAACCGTCTGAAAATTATTATGGGGCACTGTTAGTAAAATGGGATAAATATCAAATAGGCAATCAGAAAAATAATATATATAAATGGATTAAATATTAAAAATAATTTAAAAAAAAAATATTTTGGCATGCAAAATTTTTGAACGCTACGGCCGTTCGAATTGTAAATTTTTGCTGAGAAACGTAGTATCCGGGAAAGGTGTACCGAAATTAACTGCTTTTCCGTGGAAATAGTCGTATCGAGCTCGGCGGCTGACTTTAAAAATTTTCTTTGTAATTCCTCTGGTTATCGTCGTTTTCAATTTACGTAGTTTGTAAAATAACGCGTTGGTTATCCGGCTGTACGCGATTCGTGTCCGACTCTGTACCGGGGAAAATACGGAAAAAAAAATTTTTTTTTGGAAAGCCGCGTATAGCATGCGTAGCGACCGTTTCAGGCTAAGCGTGCCCGAGAAAAAAAAATTTTCGAAGCTTCACCGCACTTGCTTCTTTGCCGAATCTCCGTCGTGTTCCCTTTCGCGCGTGGCGTCCTCCAAGATGACCGCCATACTCGACCGCGTGGCAGAAAATGGCCAAGTCGCGCGTGCTTCACGTAATTCACTTTCCCTATTCTTTTGTTCGCCGCAGTTTGGGCGTCAATGTGACGTTGCAGATTTGTAGTCGGAAATACTATACTCGCGAACGTAGACTCACCCTGTGATCGGGCTACCTGTCAACGAACCGTATTCAATTTAACAACAATTGTGAAGTTGGACGCCCGGTTCGTTGACCGCTGTGCTGGCTTCTCAGCGGTGTATGAGATCTCTTGCCCGGGGCTGTGGATTACAAAAAGGGGGAATAGGGAACTCTCGCAAATAACAACAACATGGATAATGTAAAAACTGTCCGGCTTTTATTAAAATTATTAGAATTACGGGAATTGGAAGCACGTGTGTGATATCGTCCGACTGATGGCCGTCGACCGGCGGTTTCTCGCGAGCGCGCACTTGTAAGGTTAACACGACTGTCGACCTGGCTGAAACTCGTGCGCGGCTCGTCCTCTCGTACGTCGATGTCTCGTGCCCTGTAAACTCACGCGCCGCTAAACTTCCGCGGGGCTACCTCTCAACACTGTGTATTTGTGGAGAGTGGAATAGAACGACGAATCGTGACGGAGGGAGATCCTTAATAAATTTTGAATTTTTTAAATCGGTTAATATTTGGTAGCTCCTTTGTAATTTCTTTTTTTAAATAGGGTTTAATATAGGCAAACAATTACATGAATATAACTATGAAACTATGGTGATTTTTTTATTTTTTGCAGATTTATCACGGTGTCGATAGCAATAGGCTTGAAAAAGTTTGGTACAAAAATGTTAATAATTAACGAAATTCATAACCACTGCCTCGGGGAGATCGATATAAGTCAACAAAATAATATTAAAAAATCAGCGAGGGATAAAATCATATTAGATAGTGTTTACACACTCATCTAAATACATTTAATAATTAAAGAAGTTAACAGGTGCATGACACAGCGTTCTTCAATTCACGCAAAAATGATTCCAAAAAGATATTTGACAAAATTTTTAAGAACAGGGTCAAACATCAAATTAAAGTTCCAGCTTTCGTTTCAAAAGGTAGGTGAAATGTCAAGTTTTTTTCCGGAATTAGCTGTTATGATTTTAACAGCCTTGGTCTCTCCTGCAGAGGACACACCACATGGTGCTACACGTGCTGTCGTTCGCATCTACATCTTCGGGCCCATCCCTTTTTATTTTTCTCGTAATATTAGTTGATACAAGAATATTGTGAAACTCATCGCGGTAAATAAATATTACAATAAATATTATAATTATAATGTATTATGAATAAATTAATTATTAAAAAATTTTATATTTAAAGAATAAAGACAAATATTAATAATTATATAAATTACAATAAATATAATTATTATTGTTAACAAATTAATTGTTAACAACGTTTTCGGACCAGGAGGTAGGGACTACCGCAGTGCGTAGGTAAAGTGTATACAGATTAAAGGAAAAATAATATAAACACGAGCATTTTTATCATTTAATTGTTTGAAACAAAAACATAAAAAAATTCACTTTTTCCGTTTTTTGCGTTTTACTCAAAAAGTAACAGAGTCGCCAAAAAAGTGTAAAGAGACCGCTCCTATCCTGTCGCTCCTATTCTGTCATTCATTTCACTAATTTTGGCGCCGTTTGAGATATCAAACAATTTATCCAATTTGCAGGTGAAATTATTTTGTTTAATAGACTGCGCTATACTTTTGCTCTTTAAATGTTTTATGACTAATTGGTGCTCTCGGTGGAGTTTTTTTAATTTCTTGATGCAGTCACATTCTTTGTGAATGGGAATTCCAGCATACTCCCAATAAATAGCAACTTTTCTTATTGCTATAGTTGCCGATCTTTGATGTGGTTGTTTACCATGTCTTAGTTGATGGTAATACATCTGCAACACTTCACCATTGGACGGTAGCTTCGAAACTCGGAGGTCTTCTTGTGTATGGCCCACGATAGCAATTTCTGTAGTTGCTCGGGAATTTGGCATGCCGAACAATCAACAGTGATGAATAAGGAAAAACACTTTATTCACTTTATTTTACGTTGTGGAAATTAAACAGCGCGCTGTATCTATGAAGTGCACTGCTTTACTATTGCAAGACAAATGACAGTTCTACAAACCTCTTACGGTCGCTCGTTTCATTTGCAGTTTACCTGCACTGAAAATGAGGGGCGTAGTGCGTACTTTCGACCTTCGATTATATATATATATATAGAGAGAGAGAGATAGAGAGAGAGAGAGAGAGATTATAGCCAAATCTGACGCAGAATGAGAGAGAGAGAGAGAGAGAGAGAGAGAGAGAGAGAGAGAATTATATGCTCGTCCTTTCTGCAGAAAGATTATAGGTAGCGAAAGTTGACGCAGAGGTACTAAAAGTAATACGCAGAAACGAAGAGAGGTATAGATAATAAATCACGCCCGCTTAAGCCTACGGGAGGGTCACTGCTTTTCTCTGCTATCTGCGCTGAAATTTACCAGTTCGACATGGCTTTGTAAAGTTCCTAATGAAAAACCAATTAAGTTAATAATAATCAATAAAACCACTTATGATTTCAAGGATCATATACTCTGTATAATGAATAGATAATTATATGAAAAATACAAATGGACGACGGTTATAGGTTTGCGTTAAGAATTCAATATGATTTTACAATTGAATAATAACATTGCTGTCATTTTTAGCTATACTCCTCTGTTTTCTTTATAAAATCAGTTAATTTAAATTTGTTAATAAAAAATGTTAATGGTTTAAATTTTTAAAAAATGCATATTTATAGAATAAAATCAAATTTTAATATTACATTTATTAAAGCAAACATGAGACATTTTGAATTGCAGAAAGTTTGTTGCAACTTCAGGTAGGAAAAAATATGTTGTTTACATGAAAATAGAATGTAGTAGGTCTATCTTATAGAATATTGTAAAATAGTCGATGCATATTTTTTCTTTTTTCAATCAAACATTTATTTACGAAGACACAGCGCATTGAAATATCTCGTGACGTCACGATGTGTATTTCGATATGAGCATTAGTATATCTATTTCTGTACAGTATATAGTATAGGTATAGTAAGGACTACGAGGAGGCGGGATATAGGAAAACCCGTGAGTGCAAGTGAGATGCATAGGAAAATGCATAAGTGCGTCAGAGACAAACTTCCCCTCTCTCCCTCAACTTTCTCTCGTTTCTTTTGCATGGACTGTCGATGGGCCTGACCATTTTTTTCTGACGTCGGTCGAATCTCGAAGGTTAGACCGGAAGAGAAAGTCTGTCTCTGTCGCACTTATATATTTTTCCATGCTTCTGACTAGCACTCACGGGTTATCCTGTGTCTTGTTTCCTAGGCCCCGAAAATCCGGACCCTACCATAAAATCTAATGAGTATTTATGCCCAGGATAATGATGCTTATTGTTTGATTCCACTGCTCGTTACTTTCTTCAGACACGTTCCTACACTAGGTCACAGATCTTTGCAATCGTGTGGGAGCTATTAAATATCATTCGATTTAAAAAATTCAAAGTCCGTTGTACTCGCACTAAGTCCCCCCAACGGTATAGCTTTCCGTATTTGAAATTTTCAAGAGTCGGTCTGAAACATGGCAGCTTAATACAAAGCCAGGATAAAAAAATGTGACACAATGGATTACAGTGTCAAACCCGTTATCAAAGGATTAGGTAAAGTAGGGAATTATATTAATAACGCAATGTCAGCGTGACATCTCATAGAATCTGCAGCATCTTTAAATTTAATGATGAAATAATAACGAAACAAACAACAAAATGAAAATAGATAAAACCACCGCTGGATTTGATGAATTTATATCAGTCGGGGCGTCAGGTATTTTAGGATGGCACTGTTTTCCAAGGTCAGTTTTATTGTTAGAATGTATAGTTGATGATGCCCTGATTATGGAATAAAAAAATTTAGAATGGAGCTGGTCGTGAACTATTTTTTGCAATTTAAGTGCAAAAAACGCATTTTTTTACTTTCATCGAAACAACTTTGTTATTATTGATTTTACGACGAAATAGCTAAATATAAAAGGCTTTAGAATTGAATTTCCTATAGGATAGATTGAGCCAAAAATTAAAAACTTACTTTGTTTGTTGTTAACTGGTTAAAAATCGTAGTATAATTATAAAACTTCATTATCGTATAGTGACTAAGAAAATCAATTTTTAAAGCGAAATTTCAGAGTTCGGATTTGCTATTGGAAAATGGCAGCCAGATGTAAAATTATTAATTCAAGACTTTGAGTTACTGTAGCATCTGAACCTGCTGATGAGAGTTGATCAAACAAATGCTAATCGATTACGTATAACGTACATAATAATCGCTAAAAAGTCTTTTTAGCCAATATTTAACAACATTTTTAACAATAAATGATTTTAACTAGGCTTCTACGTCAACTAGTTTTAAAGTTAGAGAGACGCGGTAAAATGATCTTAATGTACATAAAAAATCATTGATTTTCATATAGTTTTTTAAAAGATTAGACCATGAAACGCCCTTCGCCTCCGCGCAACGGAGATTAAAAAGAGGCGAGAGATTTTAATATAACTTACAGTTTGATTTTATATGGTCCGGGATACCGGGCGAATAAATAAAGAATTTCGCGCATGATTTGAGTTAGATGGTTATAAATAGTTACTTCTATATATAAGGACGTAATGCCTTACATAGATCCAGCAACATGAAATAAATAATCGTGACACACTGCATGATGCTTCTTTATTTCCTAAGACGACGCAATGCGCCTTCAGGCAAAAGAAGACTTTGATTTTAGACTTCTACTTGATCCTCTCGCACTGAAAATTCTTCTTTATCAAGACGCAATGCCTGATAAAGAAGAACTGGGCTGAAAGTTGCGTAACCGCTTAACATAGACGCAATGCTATGTGTTTGCGTCTCACTAAAATCTAGTTATTTTATTTATTATTGTTATTTTGAAAATTGCTTTTTCCCTCTTAGACCACGTACTGAGTCCAAGGGTAATCCAGCGCATATAAAAGGAATTGCAAGTGCTTAATCTGACTTAATGCAGGACTTTTACACCTCGCTGTTTAAAGGGATTTAAAAAAAAATTTTAATAATTTTTCTAAAAAGACTTTGTTTCCTTTTTTATTAAAAAATTAAAATCATCGCATCAAGCATAACATAAAACTATTTGCCGTTATGTCGCATTTAATCGGAGCGATTCCCATGTAAGAGACTCAATGCTCCGCATCTAGGGCTTTCCGGAGCGCCAGCGCTTCTCTGTATGCTTCTGCTAGCTACGAGACTTAATGCTCCTTCTAGCTCCAGCTTCCGAGAAAGAGTGAGCTCTTCCCGGAATAACGCGCCCTTTTATACAGGTGAGCGGAACTGCTCCGACGCTGAAGCAGTGAGTTACCCCCACCATCGCCACAGCGCAAGCATCGCTATAGATATACTAAAGCACGTGAAATCTTAATTTACATGTTTTATCGCTTTGAACAATTAATTTTCGCAAAACTAATAACATATGAATGTTTATCGATGCTCAATTAACAATAACTAATGATTTGTTGCTTATGACAAGCTCTAGTGAACAAAAAAACTCAAATACAAATATGCTAGACGCGAGACTCTAACTCTTCTATTATTGTTTTAACAATGTTAATTAATGATTTATCATATAAACTATACATGAATCGAAAGCTGATGAACTAACGATCATGTACGTTACAAATTTATATGGCAAAAATGCTTCAGAAAATAATATTCGGCATGTGAAATGTCTATTTCGTACATATTTGACAAGTTTATATATAAAGTGAAACATATAATCTCAACTTATGGGGCAAACTTAGCCGTTTCTCACGCGCGCGCGCTGTGTTTTTCTTCAATCTTACAACAATGTTTTTCTAATGAAAATTATCGAATCTCAACCGGGTTTTTTGCGTTTTACACAGTTTATCAACCGCAGAATCTCGTACGAGCATTTATTTTTAGAAATTCATTGTTTAAATAGTAGATATGAACATTGCAAGTTGGCGTCGTGTCCCGTACATTACATACAGCCAAGCGGCAAGCCAACTTGCAACTCGAATAAAAAATATAATTGACTTAATAACTGATAAAATAATGCTATACACATGACCGCATGCATATGACTTAATTTAATTGAAAAATGCTTTAAATACAAAATTTTGATAGGGGATAGGGCCCGGGTGCGTTGCAACCAATAGAAGCTAAGATAGAAAATTTTTTCAAATGATGATTGAGCTGAAGCTGCTTGATATTTTTTGTTCAAATTTAACAGTGTTTGCTGGATTGCTACTTTAAATGATGATATTTTTGCCCGATAACTGTAGATGCGAACAATGTGAAATCAGCGGGCCGTGGTGGGGAGAGCGGCTGACTCGCGCCATACAGTTTTCGAGAACGTTAGTTGTAAATTTATTATCTCGGCAACCAAAGCAGCTATTGTCATAATTTTTTTTTTCATTTCTCGTGTTTTTCTCTGAACTTTCTGGCTCTGTTAAATAAATTTTTGTAAAATCAATAGAAATGCCTAAAATTTTCATTTTTTGAACAAATTATTAGGTCTTTCTTAAGTAATGCATAGTATATATAAATATTGCTTTGAAAATATTATTATACTTAGGCGCGCGCATCATACACATTTTATAACGTATAATAATATTTAGAGTATGTACTATTCACAGAAGAAACTTAGTAAGTTACTTCAGTGTGAATACGTGTTAAAGTTTGCAATTATGAGGAAAGACAGGTGTATGTACACAATTATACATGCCATGTGTATATATCCGTGCCGCATACGTATGTATATACGTGCTACATACGTGAATATTAGCAAATCCGTACATTTCATTTACTTTTTTGCGCCCAAAAGTTGCGAAACAAAGTCTCGGCATACCGATCACATCAGATTTTTTCTGTTCTACAGGGCGTACAGAACAAGAAAAAATGGTGTACCAACGAAACCGATCTTGTGACACTGTCCGAAGCTTATAATCAATATTAAGAAAATATAATGAAATAGTTTAGTTATACTCCCATAACTGAAAATGAAAATTGTGAACATTTTTCACAACACTTCACAACAATTTCAAGTCTACTTTACAAACGTTATAGAAAAAACTTTACTAAGATTTGAAGAAGCTATATATATATATATATATATATACTCGGAGGTATCCCCCTACTCGCTCCGCTCGCCAACCCCCATAGCTTCAACTTTTAATTTTTCGCAGATCTTCAACTTATCACTTTAAATCATAAAAATTTCACGCTCCTCCTATATTTTTAATTATGACCTTCACCGTCCAGCTATGTCGTAATTCCTGTATAACCCTCTACCTAATTCCTTCACCTATGACTTTGAGCTTCCACATATTATCTCCAACCATAACCTCCAACATCCACCTATTGCATGAAGTCGTGATCAGCCTATCACCTGTACTCTCGACCTATCATCCCTAATCACATACATCAGACTCCATCGATCATCTCCACCCTTTACCTATCGTTTCCGCCCTCCACCTACCGATTATGATCCCTTCACTCTCCATCTATTGGTTCCAGCCATGATTCCTTCACCTTTCAGTTCTCGCCTTAAATCATTATCCCTTCACCGTCCAGCTTTTATCTCCGCATATTATGAACACCCTCAAGTAATCATTTCCAATCATAATATTTTTATGCTTCTTCTATCCATTCATCGTGTACCTAAAATCTCCACCCTTCACCTCTTGCATAACTTATTGTCTTTAACCTCCACCTACGATTTTCACGTTTTACCTATCACCTTCACAAATAATCTGGAGGCTCCACCTACCACTTCCAATCATGACCCTTTCACTTTTATCTATTACCTCTACTTATAACCCTTTGTAAACCTATACGTAATCCCTATGTAACCATCTACGTATTTCCTTCATCTATGACTTTGAGCTTCCACGTATCATCTTCAACCATAACCTCAAACTTCCACCTATTACAGTATACCCATTAAGTCCCAAATTGCAGAAATTTCAACCTTGCATTGAAGCTTAAATATTTTGATGAAAACAACCAAAAATTTATTAGGGAATAGTCATTCCTACTATTTTCACAAATATGCACAAAAGTGCACAAAATATCTGTGCTTTTGAATTCTGGCTCGGGTTTTTGGCTACGATTTTTTGTCACAAAATGGTAGCGGTTCTTGTGAAACAGGATGATGCTAAAATTTGTGATTTTTTTTAATTTTTTAGCAAATTTTGAATATTTTCAAATTTTGCTTTTTTGAAAAATTTCAAATTGGCTTAAAAATTTTTGAAAAAAATTGTAGGTATTCCTTGAACGATTATATGTACTTTTTATTCTATAAAATTTGTTTGTAATGTTCATTCTTCCCCAGAAAAATTATTATATAATATTTATATGTAAATTATTATACATTTCATAAGCTTTCTGAAAACGTATCATTGCTACATAGTCTTGGTAGATTCTATAGTTGAAAAGTTGTAAGACATTATATTACTGTGTCGGACTATAAAATTGAGCATCATAACTTTCATAATACTTTTATAAATGCCACCAAAACGTAGCAAAGTATTACCTGATTCAGAATCAAATTATGATTCAGATGACGATGATGAAGAATTTTTTCCTGACCCTCATAATTCTGGTGCTGATGACAGTGACGACTCCGAATCAGAAGTTTTCGAAGATATCAGTTCAAAAATAACTTATTCTCAAGTGTTACGTCGGGAAGACGTACTAATCTGTTACTTTCTCGGCCTAACGTTGCCGTTAATAGCCGGGGTATTTGGCGCAACTTGTTCCCCCTTAGAGAAATTTTCGAGGAAGAAAAATATGCTTGTTAGGAAGGAAAAAAAACTGATGAACTCAAATTTTTCCCTCACACTTGCCTTGCCGCTAACAAGCGAGGGCACAGTGTACAGAAGTTTTTGTATGGTTGATTTCGGATTTGTGTTGAAGTTGAATACTTTCAACAGTTCCTCCTACACAGGAATTTCTTCCTGAAGAGGAACAGTTGGAGTATTTTTTTTTGTTTACACCGAACTCTATCACGAAACAGAGATTTAACAGAGGTATCTACTTCAACCTGAACAGGACACTCCGAGTCCTGAAGTTGAGCAGATTCTCTGTGTTGAGTTTAGGTCGCGATTAGTCCACCGGCACTGGACTCCTACTTAAAGACAGGTGAAGGTCGCAGGAGCTAGGTGCTCATAGAAAACAGGGAGAGAACAATAAAAGAACTTGGTTATCTTCTTACTTTTTGGAGTTTTATTGGTGTCCTTTCCCCGTGCAGCTCTCCGATGGAGTGGTGGCTTCTTTGGCGCGAATTTCGAACTCACGGTCGGGAAGTTGAGAGAGTGAAAAGAGGTAAATGAAAGTTGTTGACAAGTTTTTGTTTGTATTCGAATGTAAAAATGTATTTAGATTAATTAAAATTTTAAGTGTACAGTGTATAAGAAAATTTAAAGGAAAGAAGTACAGTCGACTCGACTCGGCGAATGTCAAGGACTGAGTGACTCTTCTCGCGGCCTCCGAGGCGTCGGTGGGCTGGAAGAATCACTCTCTCCCCTTTGGAAAAGCCCTTCGGAGAGAGAAGTACCAATTAGAAAATTTTTGGTACGGCTCCTCCTCTAGGATTTTTCAATGGGAAATCCTTATTCGATTTTCGGTCACGCCCGGGGCCGAAGGCCCTCCTATTTTTGGGGGAGAGAGGGGAGAGAGGGAGAGGGAAGGAAAAGTCCCGGCTCCCTCCGGCGGATGGCGCGTCGAGTACCTTTTTGGTCTTGTTGCGCTCGCTCGCGTCTCTCCGAGTTTTTCAGTAATATTATTTTAAAATTTTATAGTTGCGTGGTATAGTAGTCGAATACATATATATATATATATATATATATATATATATATATAACCTTATTGTCTAAATAATATTATAGAATAATATGTAGAGTAATAAATTCTGGTGTAGATTATTTTTTTGAATGTATTCGTACATTAAGTATATTCGTCATGAAATATAAGAGTAACTTAATATTATAAAATTGTTTTAGCTATTGCGCGTTAGTATATGTATATTCAAATAGACACGGGGAGATAAAAACCCAGATGTCGGGTGGCGCACATAAATTGCATTTTTATGACTTGCAGCTGCGTGCACTTAGGCCTGCAGCGGCAAATCGTATCTCCCGTCATTCGGTGCTAGGGTATGCTCTGCGTTGTCTCAGTCACCGTGGGAGTCTATGAAAAGAAATTTTCCGGACCTTTTTCGGCGACCGAGACATTACTTTTGGCATCTTTATGATTTCCTCCGAAGGAAATCTCAGTCGAAAGAAAAAACAGAGCGGCTTGATTTTTATTAGTTTTCCCGTAATAGTACTAAAAATCTATGTAAGGCTTATCCGGTCGCGTTTGCCGCGCCGGGTGTACATGTTTTTATTTCTTAATGGCTAACTTATTCTATGAATATATTTTTATAAATCTAAGCACACGGGAGAGAAGATTCGGTGTGAGAAGAATAGAAAAAATTTCCAGAAAACGGCCCGACGTTACACAAGCTTCAAAAACATATAAATAAAATCAATGTAAACTAGAAGATAAATATAATTTTGAATGGATAGAAGGAGAAGAACATTATTCAGGGGACGTTGATAATTCGTGTCGAATGACTGATAATGCAAAAAAGAAACTTCAGAATATGAACTGTATTGAGTTATTTGAAATATTTATTTGCGATGAAATAAAAAATTATATAATTGAGTCCACGAAACAAAACGATTATAATATAACATTGGAAGATTTTAATATTTTCATAGGAATTCTCATTACGTCTGCATTCAATTCTAGAAAATCATATAAACATTATTGGTTAACTGACCCTTTCTTATCCTTTGAACCAATCAAAAAAGCTATGTCTCGAAATAAATTTCAAAAAATAAAGTCTAAACTAAAATATTCTATACCAACAGATGAGACTGACAGTGACAGAGCTTGGCGTGTACGTAAACTCATGAATTTATTTCGAAGGAACTTACAGCAGTTTGGATATTTTCAAGCAGCAATGTCACTAGACGAAATAATGGCCAAATATTTTGGGAGGACTGACTTGAAACAGTTTATAAAAGGAAAACTGATTCGATTTTGTCTAAATTTTGGGGACTCTGTACTCCTGACGGACATTATTTGCTGGATTTTGACTTGCACTTTGGAAAAAAATCGAATGTAATGGGAAGCAAATTATCCAAATGCTACTAAATTTATTGCAAAATGTTTTTTCTACCGTTGGTATTAAAAATATACCTTTTTATCACCTTCACATAGACAATCTTTTTACAAGCATCGATCTTGTTTTACATTTGAAAAAATTAGTGTTGCGTACTACTGGTACTATTAGAGACAACAGAGTAAAGGAAAAAAATGTTATCCCAAAGAAATCTGCTAGAGGTACATTCGCTGTAAAGCACGAAAAGGTAGTGGGATAAATTATATTACTCTTGTTGATTCCAAAGAAGTATCGCTGATTTCTACTGTTGCTGGAGTATCACCCATGTTTGTGGCTAAAAGAAGAAGCAAAGAAAAAAAATAAAAAGTAAATATAAATTTTCCAAATGCTTTTTAACTTTATAATAAGTTCATGGGTGGAGTTAATGTCCACGACTGTCGATGTAATAACGTTATGCCATGCATACGATCCAAGAAATGGACATGGATCGTTTTCATTAGACTAATTCAATGTGCTATTGCAAATGCAGTGGTAATTCGAATTATGTCCATAAAGGCGAAAAAATATCTAGCGCATTAGACTTCATGATGGCTATTTCAAAGCATTATCTTGCAAAACAAAAATCATCTGAAAAGAAACATCATGAGCTCCTTCGACATGAAAAAATGAAAAACTGTTCATTCTGTCCAATTAGAACATGTTTTCTGTAAAACATGCGATAAATATATTTGTAAGACTTGTATGCCAAAAAATTCTCACTAAAAAACATAAATATCAAGTAAAATTTTTAGAGTAACAAATTATAAATTAGTAAATAAATAATTTAAAAACCAATAAAAACATATAAAAATTTAAAAAAAAACAAAAAAATAAAAACAAACAAGACGCTTAAATTCATCTACCTCTACGCGGTAAGTGTCGGGCAACGTTGTTCTTGAATAAAAACAACGGCGAAGAGATGAAAGTGCTGATATTTTGGTGTACAAATGAAGTGAAATATAATAATTTTTTTTGGGGAAGAATGAACTTTACAAACAAATTTTATAGAATAAAAAGTACATATAATCGTTTAAGGAACGCCTACAATTTTTTTCAAAAATTTTTGAGCCAATTTGAAATTTTTCAAAAAAGCAAAATTTGAGAATATTCAAAATTTGCTAAAAAATTTTCAAAAAAAATCATGAATTTTAGCATCACCCTGTTTCACAAGAACCGCCGCCATTTTGTGATAAAAAATCGTAGCCAAAAACCCGAGTCAGAATTGGAAAGCTCAGATATTTTGTGCACTGGAGCCTCTGCAAATCGTTTCCAATAATTTACAGTCTTCACAAATCGGTTTTAATTTTATCCTCCAATCTCCCTATGGCTTCCAGCCTCCATCTATCGGCTTCATCCTCCAACTATCGTTTCCAGCCTTCTCCTATCGCCTACATCCTCCACCTGTTGCCTCCAATCATGATCCCTTCAATTTGCACATACACCATTCAAAAAGCTCTTCACTTTCAACCATTTCCTTCTCATGTTGTAACTTCTATGTAGCTCTCTATCTATCTCCTTTACATATGGCTTTGAGCTTCCACCTTTCATCTCCAACAATGACCTCCAATAATCATCTATTACTTTCTTTAAAATAAAACAAAATTATATTTGTGATTACTTATAATACATGATCAAGGGTATCAACAAGCAGAATAGGAAACATAATAAATAATAAATAAATATAATTATATATAAATACTCTCTTCATAATGAATACTAATAGTTGAGAGGGTGGGGAAGGGGTAAATTCCAACGCGGCTCAAAACAACTATATGATATAGCCAATGCAGGTCCCCATGTGGGGCCAATGCGGGGCCCTGAATCTCACCCCAACTGCAAACAACTATATAATATAGGGAAATATATATATATATATATATATATATATATATGTATATATATTTATTGTTATGAGCGGGTCAGGGAAACAGAGAATGAACACGTTTTTATAATAAAAGAACTAAGGAAGGGCTTTATTTGTACGAAGTATATAACACGTAGTTCTCGACAGCTGCCAGCGCTAGACTGGACTAGATTAACAATAACAACCGCGAAGTTGCTGTGGTTGCTAGGCGCAATTCGAGACGTTCGAATCGCGGGCCTGGGCATAATATATCTTACTATATTATTCAGTTGTTTTGGGCTGAGGTGGAATTTGCCCACCCCCCTCCCGCCCCCTCACCAGCCCTCATACCGCCCCTCTAGCCCCCCTCAAAATGACCAAGAAACGTTTCAAAAGTTTGGTTATTTTTACGGCTTTTCTCCCCTCATCGCCCCCTCCCGCCCCCTCACCCCCTCACGAATCCCCCTCTACCCCCCCTCACCCCCCCCTCATTCCTTCGAATATTATATAGTTGTTTTGAGCAGCGCTGGAATTTAGCCCCGCCTCACTAGCCCCCTCAGCCCCCCCTCAAAAGAACCAAGAAACGTTTCAAAAGTTTGGTTATTTTTGGAAGGTTAATAAGAATGCGTCTCTTCGAGCCAAAATGGTTATATTTATGCCAGACGTTTCGGGGTAATATACCCCCTCATCAGTGGCTAAGAAATTAGTATTAAAAATTTTTTTACAAAAAACAAATAGAATATACAAAAACTAAAACAAGTTCAATTACCAAAATTCCAAAAAAAATGAGTCGTGAACTACATCAACGACCCAAGAAAACGCAGACGGCGCTAAAAATTACAATACGCAAAATTTAAATTAAATTTACTAGAAAAATATAATCGTTACAAAAAAAAAAATTGATACAATGATCGCTACAAAAATTTTTTAACTTACAAAGTGTGACGCTCGAAAAAACTTTTTTACAAAAGGAATAAACGCGACCGGTGCCACTCGGTGGTAATGTGGCACCGGCCAAGGACAGAAGTCAACTAAGATTACAGCAAAAATCGATCCTATATATATGTTGCAATACATCCGTCAAGAAGGGTTCTAATACATTTAAATGTGTATACAATGCAAAAATTAAGCGAATATCGTAGCCACGAAAGCCTCAGAGCTCGCTAAGTGTATCCGGAACACATAACGCAACAGAGGTGACACGAACTGTTATTCATGTAGTAGAGCGGAGAGCCCGCGCCGCTCCGCACGCGACGCCCCTACCATAACTGTATCGCTATATAGTACAGTATGGCCAGGCCGTTGCCCTGGCAACCCGGCTCTCCGACCTCCCACTTGGGATGTGCCGCTCCGGCCCGCCAGCCAATCACCATTGAACACGTGTTGGCTGAACTAAAGAGAGCGCGAAGCGGTGAGCCACCTCTCTCCGCGTCCTAGACTCCTGGTACAATCTGCTCGCTACCAAGCCTCCGTAATCACAACATTCGTCAATTAATGTTTATTCGGACTAACCTTTAGATTGGAAATAACATTTTTATAACTGGCTTTGAGGTGGCACGTGTCCTCAGCCCTATTAAGCGTGCCATCGAAAAACTGTATATGGAGCATCTCCGAGAACCGTCTACGGAAAATAGATTGCTCTCTGTCAATTATTTTAATATTGTTAAAATCGAAACTATGACCCGTCTCCAACGCATGTACAGCAAGAGGGGAATTCAAATCCCTTTTTTCTATATACCTCTTATATTCGTATTGCCTAGTTTTTAAAGGCCGATACGTTTCTCCGATATATGTTGATTCGCAATCGGAGCAATCGATTTTATAAACCACGTTCCGTGTGTCACCTACCGCAGTAGGGTCTTTACCAAGTTTTATAAATTTGTTAAACTTATTGGTAACATTATTAACTAACCTCACGTCATTATTTTTAAGTACGGACCTTAATTTTTCATTGAACCCTTCGTAGTAAGGGAACACCCCGTAGCCTTTTCCTGAGTGTAAATTATTATTACACTTCCAATTGCAACAGTAATAATAATTTACACTCAGGAAAAGGCTACGGGGTGTTCCCTTACTACGAAGGGTTCAATGAAAAATTAAGGTCCGTACGAATCCAATACGAACATAAGAGGTATATAGAAAAAAGGGATTTGAATTCCCCTCTTGCTGTACATGCGTTGGAGACGGGTCATAGTTTCGATTTTAACAATATTAAAATAATTGACAGAGAGCAATCTATTTTCCGTAGACGGTTCTCGGAGATGCTCCATATACAGTTTTTCGATGGCACGCTTAATAGGGCTGAGGACACGTGCCACCTCAAAGCCAGTTATAAAAATGTTATTTCCAATCTAAAGGTTAGTCCGAATAAACATTAATTGACGAATGTTGTGATTACGGAGGCTTGGTAGCGAGCAGATTGTACCAGGAGTCTAGGACGCGGAGAGAGGTGGCTCACCGCTTCGGGCTCTCTTTAGTTAAGCCAACACGTATTCAATGGTGATTGGCTGGCGGGCCGGAGCGGCACATCCCAAGTGGGAGGTCGGAGAGCCGGGTTGCCAGGGCAACGGCCTGGCCATACTGTACTATATAGCGATACAGTTATGGTAGGGGCGTCGCGTGCGGAGCGGCGCGGGCTCTCCGCTCTACTACATGAATAACAGTTCGTGTCACCTCTGTTGCGTTATGTGTTCCGGATACACTTAGCGAGCTCTGAGGCTTTCGTGGCTACGATATTCGCTTAATTTTTGCATTGTATACACATTTAAATGTATTAGAATCCTTCTTGACGGATGTATTGCAACATATATATAGGATCGATTTTTGCTGTAATCTTAGTTGACTTCTGTCCTTGGCCGGTGCCACATTACCACCGAGTGGCACCGGTCGCGTTTATTCCTTTTGTAAAAAAGTTTTTTCGAGCGTCACACTTTGTAAGTTAAAAATTTTTTGTAGCGATCATTGTATCAATTTTTTTTGTAACGATTATATTTTTCTAGTAAATTTAATTTAAATTTTGCGTATTGTAATTTTTAGCGCCGTCTGCGTTTTCTTGGGTCGTCGATGTAGTTCACGACTCATTTTTTTTGGAATTTTGGTAATTGAACTTGTTTTAGTTTTTGTATATTCTATTTGTTTTTTGTAAAAAAATTTTTAATACTAATTTCTTCGCCACTGATGAGGGGGTATATTACCCCGAAACGTCTGGCATAAATATAACCATTTTGGCTCGAAGAGACGCATTCTTATTAACCTTCCAATCTACCATCATCGAGCGATAGAGTCAGTTTTAAACAATTTTGGTTATTTTTATACGCTTTGCCCCCCTCCGCCCCACCCCCCTCAGCCCCCCCTCAGGAGAAGGTGCTAGGTAGAAGGTCAGCTTCATGGGTCGAGGAGAGTGTGAAGGGTGGTGGTTAATAACTGTAGTAATAAGTGGACGGTGTAGGGATAGGTTGAGTAATGGTCGCGATTGAAGTCATAAATGAAAGGTTTGGTTGTGAAAATTATGGTTAGTATCATAAGCGGAATGTGTAGATTATAATTAGAGTCGGAAGACATGATCAGAGATAGTGATAACTGTAATCAGAAAGTCATAGATGTAGGAGATAGGTAGAGATTATGTGTAGGGGGTGAAGATCGCGATTGTATTTATAAATGGACGTTATAGGGATAACTGGGGAAGAAGGACATGATTGAATGCAATAGATGGATGATAGAGGTGCTCGGTATAAGGTAGATTTCAGAGCTAGAAATGGCAGGTGTTGAGTAGAGGCCGTGTAGGATAATAAGTTGATCGGAAGTTCATGGCTAGATGCGATAGATGGAGGCTGAAAATCATGGGTGATAGGTGGAGGTCAGAAGTCATGATTGGAGTCATAAGTCGAAGGGGAAAGTGACACGCTGAGTAGGAGAACTGGATTGCCAGTAACAGATGGACAGTGGAAGTGCTAATTAGTCGGTACGCTTCATTAGTCGACATTATAGGTGGTGCGGTTTGAGGTTACGAGTAAAGATGCTAGGTGATGCGTGGAATTCATATGTGGAGGTGATAGGTCTAAGCACAAAGTGTGAACATATTTGCAGATTATGCGTAAAGGGTGGTGGTTATGACTGTAGCAATCGAGTGTGTGTGGTTCACGTAGATAGTGTAGGAGATAGGTGGAGTGTGGAAGTCACGATTGGAGTTATAAGTGGAAGGTATAAGTGATAAGTAAAAAACGAGGAGATAATTGCAGGGAATAGGAGTTCGTTAGAAGCTACAAGTGAAGGCGGTAAGTGGTAGTGAAAGTTATGGGTGAAAGTTGTAAGTGGTAGGTCAATTAGCTAGAAGGACGGTAGACTTTAGGGGGCGAAATAGAAAGTGGAGGTAACAGGAGAATAAGAAGGTCATAGGTCGAGGTATAGGTAAAGATTAAAATATTCAGGGGTCGAGGGTCAAGGTTGTAGATGATCGGTAGTAGATAGAAATTAACGGTGAAGGTGACAGGTAGTTGGTAGACTTCATGGTTGGAAATGATCGTTAACAGGGGGTTTAGAGCTGGAAATGATAGGTGTTTAGGAGAAGCTATAGGTGTAGGTAATTGGTCAATGTTAGGAGTCATGATTAGACGTAATAGTGGGAGGCCAGAGGTCGTGATTGGGGGCGATAGATAGAAGGTGGAAATGATTAGTGGAGAGTCAAGAAGATAAGTTGGTGTATTAAGTGGAGCGTTACGTAATAAATTGGGGTGATAGGTGGAGAACATACGCAGAGAATAATAATTTTAGTTGAAAGTCAAAGGTAAAGGGTAGATTTTATGATTTAATCGACCTCATGGGTCGAGATTATAGGTGATATATATATATATATATATATTGTGACGTTGTAGATTTATCGCCAAGATTATGACGAAATCTTTAACGGGAGCGCCCCCTGTCATCGGGCTGCCTCGGTGAACCGTATTTAAAATTAACAATAATCTTGGACGCCCGGTTCATTTACTCGCTTCGCCGGCTGCTCAGCGGTGGTATAGACTGCTTATAGTCCGGGCGTCAGGGAGTTCAAATTTGGAATATCACTAAGTTTCTTATAACTTTAGTTTTATGATTGAAATGTGTTGTTGTTACGTACTGAAAATAACCTTAAAGTCTCGACTTCGGGTCAGGTCGGGAACATTGTTATTATTGCAAAATAAACTTCAAAAATGCACTTTTTTTAAGCTTTTCGTGAATAACTTCTTTATGATTCATTTTATGTAAAAAAAGATAGAGATGAAAGTTGGTCAGAATTGAATTTTGTATAAGGTACATATACTCCCGACTGCGAAATTAAGTTTCTTCATCGTTAAATTGTTAAACAAAAGAAATTTTTTTTTAAATTTCATATTGCTACAGATTTCACAAAAAATAATTTTTTTCATTGGATGAGCACCTATAGATGAGTTTCGGTACGAATAATTTAAAAATCGATGTCCGATCTTGATATCTCAAAATGGCGTCTTATTGCAAAATTATTTAGCCTGAAATTTCAAATTCATCTCCAAATTGTCCATGGAACGATAACTTGATCCAACCACCTTTAATCGATAGCTTACGACGTACTTAATAAACGCTAAAATACTTTTTAAAAAATTAATATTTAACAACATTTTCAATAATAAATAACTTTTATTTTCGCCAATTTTGAAGTTAGACGAATGCAGTAAAGTACATTTTAAAGTACGTAAAAAACCATGAATTTTCATGTAAACTTTGTTTAGATCGGACCAATAGGAACGGAGATACGAAAATTTTTTCAATCGACGCTTACGCCGAAACTACTTAATAATTTTTGATGAAATTTAGTATACAGCTTGCTCAAAAAATACTCTAAATGATGGCGTTTTACCCGATAGTTGTAATGGACCTATTTCGTGCAAAACGACCGATGAAAGAATGTGAAATTAGCGCGCGCGGCCGCGCGGCTGCTTCGGCCCGGCGGCGCGGTGGTGGGGGGAGCGCCGCTGCAGCTTTCAGGAACTTTAGATGTTAAATTCTTTTCTCGGCAACCAGAGGTCGTACGGTAATGCTTTTTTTTATTTTATGTGTTTTTTTCTCAGCTTTCATGTCGTGTTAATGAAATTGTCGTAGCTGCATTACAAATACTCGAAATTGACTTGTTTTCTGGAAAAAAAACTTTTTTCAATGTATACACTATACGTACATGAATATATTGTGCAACAAAATACATTTATGATTATATATATCAATATAAGAATAATATCTGCTTTCTATTTTAATATTATACTAAATTAAGGTATTAATCTCCGTAGAATCAGTTGGATTCAATTGGAATTTATTGCTTCGAATTTTGAGTATATTTTTGGGGTTGTACTGACTTTATTAAATATATGTATTAGAGTATGTGTACGTATTTATTTATACAAATACGATAGATAAAATTGCCTTTTATCTATTTCAGTAGTACATATTATTTTTAATATTTTTGTTGAACAGATTATCCTTGCATGTATATACTGTACTACAAAACATATTTATGATTATATACACATATATGTGTGTGTCAATGAATAAATGAATAAAATACATGTTCTTTACGTATTTATGTACACACACACGCACGCACGCACGCACGCACGCACGCACGCACGCACGCACGCACACACACACACAAACACATGTATATAATCATAAATATGTTTTATAGTATACCATATACATGTAAAGATAATCTATGTAGCAAAAACATTAAAAGTAATATGTACTACCAAAATAGTAAGCAGTTATTATTCTTGTACTGATATATATAATCATAAATGTATTTTGTTGCACAATATATTCATGTACATATAAAGTATACCTCGAAAAAAGTTTTTTTCCAGAAAACAAGTCGATTTCGAGTATTTGTAATGCAGCTACGACAATTTCATTAACACGACATGAAAGCTGAGAAAAAAACACATAAAATTAAAAAAAAAGCATTACCGTACGACCTCTGGTTGCCGAGAAAAGAATTTAACATCTAAAGTTCCCGAAAGCTACAGCGGCGCTCCCCCCACCACCGCGCCGCCGGGCCGAAGCAGCTGCGCGGCCGCGCGCGCTAATTTCACATTCTTTCATCGGTTGTTTTGCACGAAATAGGTCCATTACAACTATCGGGTAAAATGCCATCATTTAGAGTATTTTTTGTGCAAGCTGTATACAAAATTTCATCAAAAATTATTAAGTAGTTTCGGCGTGAGCTTCGATTGAAAAAATTTTCGTATCTCCGTTCCTATTGGTCCGATCTAAACAAAGTTTACATGAGAATTAATGGTTTTTTACGTACGTCGTAAGCTATCGATTAAAGGTGGTTGGATCACGTTATCGTTCCATGGGCAATTTGGAGATGAATTTGAAATTTTAGGCTAAATAATTTTACAATAAGACGCCATTTTGAGATATCAAGATCGGACATCGATTTTTAAACTATTCGTACCAAAACTCATCTATAGGTGTTCATCCAATGAAAAAAATTATTTTTTGTGAAATCTGTAGCAATATGAAATTTAAAAAAAAAATTTATTTTGTTTAACAATTTAACGATGAAAAAACTTAATTTCGCAGTCGGGAATATATATACCTTATACAAAATTCAATTCTGAACAACTTTCATCTCTATCTTTTTTTACATAAAATGAGTCATAAAGAAGTTATTCACGAAAAGCTTAAAAAAAGTGCATTTTTGAAGTTTATTTTGCAATAATAACAATGTTCCCGACTTGACCCGAAGTCGAGACTTTAAGGTTATTTTCAGTACGTTACCAATAACACATTTCAATCATAAAACTAAAGTTAGAAGAAACTTAATGCAAAAATGCTAACTTGCCCCGACTATTACCCGGGCTGTGGATTACGAAAAGGGGGAATAGGGAATGTACGCGAAATTACTTACGGCGTAAACTCTCGCGACCTATCTCTCAACGCACGACGAATTGTCGGAGAGCTAACGTTTAAATACGGAGGGAAATCTTAGAGTTGTCTGTTCTCCTGCCTGTTCCTCGCTGTCCCAGGGAATACTCTGTACTGTCGGTTGCGCCCAGCTTTGTCGCGGCTGCGGAGTCTGTCGCTATCTCGCTCGCACGCATTACATTTCTGCTAGATCGCTCGTTTACGCCAGTCACAAATTACACGATTTTTGCATGTTATATCGCATGCTTCCTCGGTCTGGCTGTTAATCTCGTATTTTCCTACGGCTGGCTGCACTTGTACATTTTTCTTTTAAATTTTCTCTCATTTTTCCTTCTCGCACGCATGTCTACTGTGGACGGAGCCGCAGCCCTCCACCTATTGCCAATAACCCTCGAGGCACGTCGCTTGCCTCCACTCATTCGTTCGCATTCTCATTCTCTTTCTCTCTCTTACATTGGTTGTCTCTCTCGCACTCATTACTCTGCCGCGCTCACCAACATGGCGGCGGCCGCTCGCGCGCGTACGCCTCGTGGCTTCGCTTGCTGTGCTCTCAGCTGCTGCCGCTGCTACTTCTCTCTCGCTCACTCTTGCGCGGCGCTGCTCGTGTTCTCGCTCTCTCGGGCTCGTGCGGTGCTGCTCCGATGCTCTCGCCTGCTCACGCGGCGCTGCCCGTGGTTCTCACTCTCTCTCTTTCCTTCTCGCTCTCGCTGGCTATCTCCTGGACATTTACTCGTACCTGTAAACACCACCGGGCATAAGTTCGCTTTCTTTTTTCTACCCGGCTCCGATGGTGTCCGGACGAGCCTCTGCTGACGGTGGACCGTAACAATATGTGTGTGTGTGTATAAGGTGAGGTATAGGAAGGTGTAGGAGAGGAGTTGGGTTCGATTTAGTTTTAGTTCTTCCGTTTGGAAGACACGAAGATAGATATGTATATGTGTAGTATATAAATTCTATTCTATATATATTTTTTGCTATCTCGCTTAGACGTCAAACTAGTTTATGAATAAGCTGTCGTAAGGGGACCCGGTAGCCACTAATGACCCGTCAGTAACGGTACGATAAAGAAGTGCTGAGATCGAATAAATATCAGGAATCAAATAAAAATGCGAACGAAAATCAGTAG
Source organism: Philotrypesis tridentata (assembly GCA_018906965.1). Taxonomy (NCBI): domain Eukaryota; kingdom Metazoa; phylum Arthropoda; class Insecta; order Hymenoptera; family Pteromalidae; genus Philotrypesis; species Philotrypesis tridentata. The sequence goes on along the minus strand of JACCIB010000724.1, from coordinate 25,594 downwards.
CCGTAACCTGACGTAACTGATTTTCGTTCGCATTTTTCTCCCCAATACCTGAACATTTTCATTCCAAACCGTGTATGCCGATAGGTAATACCGAGACGAAGGGTAAGTATCTCTTGAATTTGCGTAATTCCTTATATTTATTCGATCTCAGTACTTCTTGATCGTACCGTTAGTGACGGGTCATTAGTGGCTATCGGATCCCCTTAAGCAAACAGAGATAATCGGCGGCAAACAGAGATGAAGGTAGGGAGTTGTCGAGACGAGCCTCTCCAGTTGTTTAGAGATTAGTAGCTTAAATGAACGTTATCTTTATCACTGCTATGCGTGTAACTCAAGGTAAGATTTTTGTAGACTTTTTTTTTCTTTCACGACAACTCTCTTTCTTCTATACTTTGAAGTTAATGTTTGTTTTTCGATTTATCCCTCGATGTTTCGCGTAATTATGTAACAATGCTGTTAACTCGTTGAGGCATACTTGGAAAGGTGCGACGAAGCAAACTTATTTTGCGACTTTTGAGATTGAAAATTTCATAAGAAAAACCTTTTGACTCTATTGTTTTACTTGCTTAATGATTTTTTTTTCTCTTATTAATGGTGTTGATTGTAACACTAATCATGTAGTTAATTAGTTTAGAGCTTGTAAAGCCTCAGACGCGGGCACACTTTATTTCGACAGAATATAAGTCGCACAATGCCCTCGACCAATCATAATTTGCCACCAGAAATCATATTACTCGACTCCAGATCAGTAGGTCGCAAGGAGTGCTGACGCGCAAGTCAGCAACAATGCTCGCATGTGCATTACAAAATCGGCTGAACACTACAATGCGCAACCGACATATGTTAACGCTAATCATACAACAATCTACTCAATAATATAACAGTCAATAGACCTGACACATTACATTCCCCCCCCCCCCCAGAATATTGGTGTCCTCGCCAATGAAACGGGCGCAAAAAACGTGCCAGAACTATTAATTTAAAACATTCAAGCTTATAATTTCGGTATTCTAGGCAATCTCTTGATCTTGCAATCTCTACTCTCATACAGCATTCTACCAACACATTCAGCATCAATCCAGTTTATGTTGCATGCCACGTATTGCATCCATTCCATCTTATGAAATCCTTTCCCATTATACCAACAATGTCCTCTGCAACTGCTATACAACTAGCTGGTTCCGTCATAATGATGTTCTTGCTCTTAAAATGCTTGTCCAATTTTACTTTTTTGTAACCAACAGATTTCTGCTTCAGCTGCTCGTGGTATTCCCTCTTCCTTATTAGATCTTTTTCTCTCCTTTCCCGAAGATTTCTTCTGCACTTCAACATCTAGCTTTGACCTTTCCTTGGACGGGATATTCTCATTCTTAAGAAAGTCCACTCTAGTATTTGTGTCCCATGTCAACCCTTTCTTGGCCGGAAATTGTCTCCAATATATATTAATCTAGTCAAAAATGTCCTCTCTGGACATATGCACCTGCTTAGCCACCAGAACAAATTTATTCTCTCTCTCAACAGGCACTATTCATTTTTCCAAAACTACCGCATAGTTCTTGAAGTGCGACTAGTCATTAATGGCTGCAGTTGGTTTAGGAAGCAGTGATGGTATTGTATTCCCTTCCGAAATTTTCACATCCGAAACTTCACATAGTCCAACATTATTACAGAACTCAGACTGGCAATTATTTCTAATCTTCATTAATTTCCTCTTCCTTACCACAGCCACTTTTCTATAATTTTTCACTGCCATCCAATAATTCATTTTTGCCTCCTTCACTTCAGCCTGCACCAACTTTAATGGTCAATACCTCAAATTCAAGCTCTTTTTGGATACTTTTTTATTTATTCAAGTTTTATATAAAATACGTCGTACTTCTTAAAATATTAAGAGAATGAAAAAAAAAACGCAAAAATTGACGTATTCTTTTTTAGTTTTTGGCCCATAACTTTTTATTGGTATCGAGTGCCGATTTTTATATACATTTTTTTGTCTATCCTAACGAGTGTAAAAAGTCAAGTCCGGTGAGGGTGCCCTTAAAATTACTCAGTTTCTACTTTTGGGCCAAAAATGTCCGATTCTCCGTAAATATCCTCATATGTGACCTTCGAAGTATTTGTACTAAGAAGCTAATTTCCAATTCACCAAAAATATTCAGGTAATTTAAACATAGCGGGCATATGACACTATTGTTTTTACCATTTTAATATTTATATGTGAAATTTAAAAAGCAAAAAATCATCACGAGGTCGATAGAATAAAGGCCCGAGTTTTTTCGCCAGTTTTGGGGACAAAAGAGTGAATGAAATCTACCGATTTCCTCATGTATTGTTTCTGGAGTTGAAAAAATATTTTATTTCAGTTGTACTGATAATTTAATTATTGATACATGATTCAGCTGATAATTAACAATTAAAAAATGTAATTATAATTATTAATTTTAAGTAGAATAATTAATAATTAAGTAATTAAATTACTAATTATTCAGCTTACAATTGATAATTAAAATATTTAATTATTAATTATTCGACTTATAATTAATAGTTGTTCAGCTTATAATTGATTATTATATGATTTAATTATGAACTAGCCAGAGTTGCTTCGCTCGCTAATGCTCGCTCGACTTTAAATCTTGTTTAGTTTTTAATTAAAAAATCAGCAGTGTCTCTATAATGATAAATGATTTTAAAGAAGTTTTAAAAAATTAATAATAATTGATCATATTAGTATTTTTATAATTTTTTCTAGAAGTATGTCATAATTTATCTTTTACATTTTAAAAATATTTTTGAATAGAGTCAAAAAATTGACCTCTCAATTTGTCAGATATCCATATATATAATATAAATGGTGAAATTAGAATGTGATTTTGTTGTTGGAAGCAATTTTATTTGCGATACTTATCCTCTTAAAACGTTATCCACGATACTTTTCGCTAGATAGCACTGGAGTTACTGATTTACTCCCTTGTGCTGCCGCCAAGCGGGCGGTGGGTGTTCTTACATATATACATCAATATGTATATCAGTGCACTATGAAGTTGCTGCTTGGTTTACTTTTTGTACACACTGTTATGTGCCGATGCCGAACAACCAAATCGGCAACGCCGCATAACGCCTAAGTAATTAGAGAAGTGCACAAAGTATGCGCCAAACTGTCGCCAAGTCGAACAAAGACGAGCGATAGCGGTACTTCTCCTCCAGACCTCGAAACGCTGACCAAGCGCTTCGCCCTCCCATGCGCCGCCGGACTTCACCCGAAGTTCACGAGTGCAAGAGAAAGCGAAGTAGCTAATGAAGCGAGAAGAGGTATGGGGGAGAGGTAAGAACAATTAGTGGGAGAGAAAGTGACGCGCTCTCTCCCATGCATAATTGCGCGCCCTCCGGCAGAGCGTCTTGAGCCACCGAGCGGACTCGTCGTGTATTTCCAAGTTCAATATTTTTTCATCTTTCATTGATTACTCTTAGAGGCCCGAGTGGCAGTGTTCGATAGTATACCATCATTTACATATTTCTGACAAATAAAAATCCAGATCTAAATTCGGTCGTCTCGCGCATTATTTCTGCCTTCACCCCAGAAAATTGAGACGCTTATTTTCGTTGCTGGACTCATGCCGTTAGCTGTTCTCACCACTACGGACATACATATAATTTTCGCCTTCTAGCCCAGCTGAGCAACTCCGCTAAATCGAGGTAAGAATTTACGATAATTACAATTACACATAATAATGCATGAAGCTTATTCTACTCGCTAAACGTTTGATTGAAGTGTTAGAGTTAGTGTCTACTTCGCCATTCTTCGTGTTCGACTAAATTTGCGTGCGCGAATTCGTAACACATATAGATAAATTTAATGAAATTGTCAATAATAATCAAACATTGTTTTCTATGTAGACACCTTTACTCATACAAAGACCACATAATATAGAAGCAGTGCCAATTAATTCAGAGTATACTCAAATTCTCATTTCTGGTAGTAATGAAATAGGACATTGGAATTTTATTTGGTACAATAACCGGACTATTCATATTTATGATAGTTGCAATAGTAAAATATTGTCAGATGACTGCAAAATTTACATAAATAGATTATTTTCTTATAGTGCAAACATTAAAATTACGTTTGCAGAATTACAACATCAACAAAATGTATATGATTGTGGAGTATTCTCCATTGCATTTGCAACTGCAATTATTTTCAATACTTATCCTTGTGGTTTAAGCTTTGACATGAATGAAATGGCAAAACATTTATTAAAAATTTATCAGAGAAAATCTTTAGAAATGTTTCCTTTAGCATGTAGCCATTACAATTTTATTTCGAGTATTGTTCCATTAAATCGTAACGTGCATCATGCAAAAAATTTTAATTTGTTTGATTTTACTTGTCAAAAAATTAATATACAATTACTCGAGTCAGAAAAATTAGATTGTTTCGTAAAACAACTAAGTCAATTACTAGAATCATTTAGTGAACAAAAAAAAATTACAGAAATGAAACCGTATTGAATGGTGTTCCGAACGAACGTGAGCAGAGCGAGAGCTGCGCATACTTAAGCGGATAGGCGTCTCAGCGCAGTATTAGAGACTGCGTAGGCTCTGTGTCTGCAACGATCAAGGGTCTTTGTAGTCACATTTTTTATTGTGTGAGTGCAACGTCCACGGGAACGTTGCAGCTTCACTTATTCAAAATGGCACATTTTCCTCTCCATAGGCTGACGACAGCCGGTAATAGGAGTTGGACGCGGGGCGAAGAGAAAACCACGAATTCTCTTCGCGGACGCTTGGCCACGAGATGTGCGGTCCTGATGGCTCGCTGTGGTAACATGGGGGCAAATGTGGCAGACTCCGCTCTGGCTTACGTGCTCGAGAATATTTTTTAATAGTTTTAGGATATTGGTTGACGACGAGTTATAGGTAATAAATATAAGACTTAGTTTGTATAAACACTGTTTTTGACGTGGGTTTTCTCCTCAAGAGCTTTTCCCCACGCCGCGGATAGAAATCCGAGCGAATGCGAGAACAGTGCAGGATTCCTTGTGTAACGACTGTTGCGACTGTGAAGTCCACTCGTGGCTACGACAAATAAAGGGTCTATGTACGCGCGGTTTATGGTACTGCGCCGCGCTCGGCGCAGTATCGGGTCTCAGGCGGCGAGCGAACAGAATTATCAGAATATATTTTCATTTTTGGCCTCGAAATTATTCTATTTTCATTTATGTTAATTCCTTTATTCCTCTTCTAGTATTATTTAGATTTAGATTCAATTACTTCGTCATAAGTTAACTTCATTTAGCATTTTCAGGAATAAACAGATTTTATTTAACTCCGATCGCGACACTGCTCAGGTGAGCAGCCCACAAATGGTAACAAAATCTCAAAATAAGGATACAAAAAGTCAAAAAGACAACCTTAAAATAAATGAATCATATAATTCATAGCAACCTGTAAATAAAAAAAAATATAAAAGATAATCAAAGTACTTTGAATAATCCTAAACAAGATGAGAAATTAATTATACAAAACAAACATAATAAGAATAACACAAAGATTATAGAAAAAGCCAAATATTTTAACATGCAACAGTCAATTAAGGGGTTATGACAGTGTCAAATCCTGAAAAAAAAAACAAAATTATTAGTATCATAAAAAATTAATATATATGTAAGTGCTCCAAAAACTATATTTTTTCTTCAAAATATAAGTATTATAAACCACTTTTATGCACTAGAAATGTACATTAAGTGAGTGTAATACTTGATAACAATTAAAGGTATTTACTTACCAAAAAGCATGATTTTCATAATTTTTCTGGACTTGCCGCAACCTTCTGGAGGAACCGTACCATCAATCCTGATGAAACAAAGTGGAAAATGTTTCTTATGAGTGTCCTCACAAACTGAGTGGAAGGAATTTCTAAAAAACACAAAATTAAAGAATATACTTTTATTGACAATATTAGTAATTATAGTGAATGTTACATATGTAAACATACGTAACATTCACTTCTGGTTTATCTTTGACGATTCTGCTCCACTCAGTTTGTGGAGAAATCTATTCCAAAGGTTTCTCCAAAATTTGAGCCCAAATGGTTGATCCATTCCTGAGAAAACCTGCGGCAAGTGAAAAAAAGTCATGAAAAAACTAATTTTGAGTAAAAGGCATTTAAAGTTTTACTTAATATTTAATAAAATAAAATGTACTTACAAATAGTTTTCAGCGTCTAGACCTAATATTATTCAAAAGTAGTCATCTGAGGATGATGTCTGGAGAGTACGTCCTTACAAAAAGCTTCTTTATGGAAGCTTATGCCTGCTGAAACAAAAATTGAAAATAGGTTAAAAAATTAAATTTACACATTTTTAGATGTTTCTATAATTCAAACTCAAAGTATGAAAATTTATGTAAAAAATTATTCAACATACTTTGAGTTGAAGTATTTTTAAACTGTTTTTTAAAAAAAATTCATATACATGAAAATATAATCACAAATGCCATTGCTCATCCATGTAGTGATGGAGTAAAAAGAGCAGAAGAAATGTACACTAGAAGCTAGAAGAATATTTGTCCAGATATGATGTATGAAAAGTAGGTCAGAGAACAGCTGATCAGCTAACAGCAGACTATAAACTAGACTTAGATGCTCATATGTGCATGTGCAAAAAATGCACATAAAAAAAAACTAAAAAAGCTGTTAGCTACTCTCTGAACAAATTTTCAGCTGATTTTATGCAATATGAGTGTATGTGTTGTTGAAGTAATGTGAATCTAGTAGTGTTCATGCTAGTTTCAGTGTTTGGTTAGGAGGGTTGTATAGGGTATGTGTGTAAATGTTTGTGAAATTAGTGTGCTCCAGCTGAGTAGAAATCAGCATCTGGATTATTTCTTCTTCTCTTAGCTTTACGAGCTTCTAGAGTGGATTCCAGTGCTCTCTTATCTGACCAAAAGAGACACTGTTCATTAGCACTCTTTGCCCAGTCTACTGCAGAAAGTCCTGGATTAACGTTAAAGCCCTTCATTACCTCAAGTATTCCTGCTTTTCCATCGTTGAAGGAAGCAACTGCGATGTAAATGCCAATCCCCAAGATTGCGAGGCCACTGAAACTTTCCTTGGGCACGAGCTTCCAAATGGATTGGTTGAAGCTTCCATGGTGTTCTGTGTTAAGTCTCCAACGCAGCTCTCCAGTAAATCTGCTTGTGTCAAGTCCTGGTAAATTGTCTTGATTGCGTCCATGATGGCCCCAGGAATACTATCTCGGTGGTGAAAAGTTTTAAGTTTCTTCTTGGCTTTGGCTACTTGCCATTTACACCAACTGTCTGGTTCTGGCGAGCAAAGGTGATGTCTTGGCTCCTTGTCTGTTGATCCTTTATGGTAAAATGTCGCCCAGATGGCATTGGATATTTCTTCAACAGAACGATGATGGCTTCTGATGGCATTGCCATAATACTGAGTCAGCTGGTCGACTCTTTGAGCTGTAAGACGGTTCTTCCCACCAATGCCAGCCAAACTCTTCTTCAGATTTCTCAATCTTGTCTCCACCCTCTTCTGCACATGGCCAACACATTCCTTCTTCTTGATGACAAAATCTTCTCCATAAGGCTTGGCATTGCAGAGAGCCTTGAGTACTTTCGAGTCACCATCTCCTATGTAGTTCTTATACTTGATTCCATGGTTTGCCTCTGATCTTCTGAATATTACCACGATGTCATCTACTTCCATTTTTCCAGAACTTCCTTGATGATTGGCCGAGCACTGGTCTTGACGTGCTTCAAACCACTCTCTGTACTCTTCAGTGTCCTTCTCTTGATGCGTATTACAAGCCTTGCAAAATGATTGCTTCGGTGCAACATCAATCACTTTGCCAGACTTTGAGTCTCACCTGTGCTACTACTGCAACCTTCTTGCACAGCTGCTTTCATAGACTTTTCAATTCATGATTGATTTTTCCAAAATAACTATGAGCAACTGGTGGTAAAAAATCCGTGTTTCCACAAAAAGTTTTTAAATCAGTGTGTCCATGACCAAGAGTTCGCATTCCTAACACTACTCTTTTATTTATTTCAAAGGCATTTTGTTTAGTGCCAATTTGTCTACTCGAATCTATGAATGCAACTTTATAGCAGTTGGTGCAAGTAATAGATAGCTTGCTACCACGGCCTCTGATATTAACTTCATTAAAAGTAATATCACCGCCCCAATTTTTGCAAGCCAGGAATTCCGATAATCCTGGTAAAAGTAACGAACTGTCAAATATTCTATATTGAATAGGACCAGCTTGTGCATAATTTTTGTCTTGATCTCGAAATAGGAAAACGATGTAACAACTTCTACATTACAATACAACAAAATTTAAAGATCAACTGTATAGAAAATGAAAAAGTAACCATTTAAATAAAGAAATTATTGAAACAAAAATAAAGAAACTTGAAACATGTAAAAATGGATAACTAAAATGTAATATAAAGAATAAAAATAATAAATGTGCATTTATAGTCACCACTAAAATTGATGAAGCTTTAATACTAGAAAATGGGTTGTCAAGTTCACCTTAAAATGTGAATATTGTGAAGCAAAACATTTTAGTTTTGAAAATCAAAACAATAATAAATTCTCTAAGTGTTGTCATCAGGGTAAAATAACTTTACCTGAAAAATATGAATATCTCAAAGAAATAAGATATTTAATAACAACAAATAAATAATTTACAAAAGATATAAAAAATATAATAACATGTTGGCATTCGCAACTTTTGCCAAATTTTCAGTCCTGCTCCTCAAGTTATCCGAATATGTGGACAAATATATCATGATGTTTACGCATTACATCCACCAAAAAATACAGCAAGAAAATATGATCAAATGTATATTATTAACAATGAAGAAGCAAACAAAAGTAGAATTGAAAATAATACTTTTCAATGTTCTAAAAAGATTTTAAGGAAATTAGATAATTATTTAAGAAAAAATTATCCATGTGCTGAAGCTTACAAAATGATGCATGAAGTCAAAATACAGGCAAATAATAAAGTTATTGTCAATAATACAAATACTCCAGACGTAAAAATGCTGATAATAAGAAATCAAAATTTTGATAACAATCGTTACAATATTACAGCATGTAATGGAGTTACTGTAGTATTTGAAGCAAATGACGGTGAACCACGAACACACAGAGATATTTGCATATATCCCAAGTTAAAGTCACTAATTAGAATGCTAACTATAAGTATACATGTAGACCCAATGACATATCCCTTAATTTTTCCACAAGGAGGTTTTGGGTGGAATCCTTGTATGAAATTAGACAATAGCAACAAGAATATGTCCACGCTACAATTCTACAACTACAAATTAAGAATAAGGAATGATTTCAGTCCTTACATAAATTCAGGAAAATTATTCCAGCAATATATTGTTGATGCATGGGTTAAGGTGTAGAGTTCAAGATTATATTACATTAAAAACAATCAGAATATGCTAAGGACAGAATTATATCAAGGATTAATGGATCATATTAAAAATAAATATTCTAATAACAATGATAATTTAAATATTGGAAGAATGTTTATTTTACCATCATGTTTTACAGGAAGTCCTCGAGCTTTGCATAAAAAATTCATAGATTCAATGGTTCTTGTTCAAACTTATGGAAAACCAGACTTATTTATAACTATGACTTGTAATCCTAAATGGAAAGAAATTATTGATAATATTAAACATTTTGATGTAGCTATGGATAGACCAGATATAGTAGTAAAAGTTTTTAATCAAAAAGTAGAAGAACTTTAAAAAAATATTGTGAAAAACAATATTTTTGGAAATTGTATTGCATTTACTTATCTCATAGAATTCCAGAAAAGCTTACCTCATATACATATGTTGATCTTTTTGGATAAAAACGATAAATTATATAATAATGATTTAATAGATAAAATAATTTCCGCAGAAATTCCAGATGAATCCAGAAATCCTCGATTATATGAAATTGTTAAACAGTTCATGATTCATGGTCCTTGAGGCGAACAAAATAGACCATGTATGGATTTAAAACCTAATGCATGTACCAAAAAATTTCCAAAAAAATTTATTGAAAATACTGTAACTAACACTGGTTATCATTTATATGAAAGAAGAAACTACAACAGAAAAATTTATTATTCTTCAAAAAAAATTGCAGATAACAGATTCGTTGTACCTTACAATCCATATTTGCTATTAAAATATAAAAGTCACATAAATGTCGAAGTTTGTTCAACTGTAAGGTGTATAAAATATTTGTTTAAGTTCGGTTATAAAGGACATAACGGCGCTTTTATTGAAATGAAGTTAGATAAAGAAGAAATTAGTAATAATGAAAATAACAATGAATTAGATGAACTTGAAATACGGTATGATGAAATTAAACAATACATTAATACAAGATATGTTTGTCCTCCAGAAGTAATGCATCGATTATTACAATATAATATGAGTGAATTATCACATACTATTAATAAAATGCCAGTTCATGATAAAGATCAACAACAAATTTATTTTGTAGAGAATCAAGAAATGAATGTACTGAATACAAATGTTGGAATACAACTTACTGTTTGGTTTGAACTCAATCAAATAGATGCAGAAGAAAATTATTTATATACAGAAATTCCCATGTATTATATATTTGACAAAACAGGAAAAAAATGGAATAACCGTAAACAATATAAGAAACCAATTTTGAGTAGGATGTATTTAGTAAATCCTAAACACAAAAAAATTCTTTCTACGATTATTATTGTTACATGTTAAAGGAGCTACATCGTATGAATATTTAAAATCACATAATGCTAAGCAAGAAATTTAATAGCTACAGATGAAGAATGGGATAAATGTTTAAAGAAGCATGACAGTATAAATTTCCAAAAAGTATGTGTCAATTATTCGATTATATTTATGTATTTGACAATTCAATTAATGCTTCTGAATTATTTAAAAAATATAAAACACTATTTTATCCACCAACAATGTCTGAAGAAGTTAGACTACAATATGCATTAAAAGTAATAGAAGAAATTTTAATTTCCCATGGATTTTCAACAAAAGATTATAGCGTACCACATGTGACTAATGCAAATGAATTTGCTTATGATATTAGTAATGATGACAAGGACAGTCTCCGTTTAAATAACACTAATTCATGCGCACATCTATTTTGAACATTAACAGATGCACAAATAATTATTTATAGTATGATAATATGGTAAAGTTATTTATTAAATACACTTATAAATTATTTCAAAAGAAATAATATTAAATTTTTAACGGTTGCATGGACTGGAATCGCTGCTAATTTATTACAAGATGGAAAAACTGTACATACAACATTCAAATTACCATTAAATGTTAATGAACAAAGTACGTGCAAGATAAGTGCAAAGAGTATTATTGGCCATGTAATGAAGAATGTTCAAGTTATTATTTGGGATGAAATATTAATGACTTCTGAATACGCATTTGAGGCAGTTGATCGAATGTTTAAAGCTATTTGTAATAACAACGATATTTTTGGTAATAAAATCATCATTGTATCTGGAGATTTTCGGCAATTATTACCAGTTGTTAGACATGGAAACAGAACACAAATAATTGAAAACTGTATAAAAAAGAGTAATTTATGGGACAGTTTCAAAATTGTAAGTTTAAAAGAAAATAAACGTATTGTTGAATCTAATGTACTTTTCAAAAAATGGCTTTTAAATGTAGGAGATGGAATATTTCCAAACAATTTTGAAGAAGAAAATGAAGTAATAAGTGTACCTGAAGAAATGTTATCAAAAGTAAATATCATTAAAGAAATATATGGTGCAATAATTGAATCAAGTAATCATGAATATTACGAAAATATCATATTAGCACCAAAAAACTCTGACGTTCTGGAAATAAATAATAAAATTTTATCACTTATCAATGAACAAGAACATATATTTTTAAGCAGTGATTCAGCAGAAGATTCAAATAATGATAATTTAGACACTCTTCTACCTACAGAATTTTTAAACTCGTTAACATCTAATGCCTTACCTGCACACAAACTTATACTAAAAAAGGGGCCGTAGTAATGTTATTGCGAAATTTGAATTTAAACGACGGTCTTTGCAATGGCAAAAAATTAATTATAAAAGAAATGAGTAAATACTCCATTTTAGCAGAAATAATAAGTGGAAAAAAACTGGTTCAATGGTTATATTACCAAGAATAACTTTAACACCACCCGTAGAAGAAATACCATTTTCTACGAGGAGAAGGCAATTTCCAATTAGACTTGCACACGCGATGACAATTAATAAAGTTGAAGGACAGAAATTCAAAAAAGTTGGTATTATTTTCTCATGGTCAATTATATGTGCTTTATCCTGAACAACATATCCAGAGCACTTGAGAGATGGTATAAATATTAATGAGAATTTTAACAACAAAATAAATAATAAAAAAGATGATAAAGTTTATAATTTACTAAAAACTGGAAACTGTTAGTACGTATACATAGTTATTATTATTATTTTGTTATTATTGAGAAAAGAAATATTTACAAAGAATTTTGAAAAAAGAAATAATATATGGTACTTTCATTAAAATATTATTGGTAAAATAATAAAAGCGCCACTGAATCAATATTGGTAAAAAAAATAAAATCATAAAATCTCAAGAACAGCGCTTCTGATAAACGCAGCAGCTATGAAACTTCATTTTCAGAAATACACGATATAAATGAAATTATAAAAAGATCCCACTAATATGAAGTACTTCTACAGATAAAAATTAATAAGGTAAAATTAATTAGATTATTAATATACATATGTGTGTGTATATTATAATTACATTTTCAGACAAAAAGTTTTAACGTAATATTGTCTATATGTATTTACGCAGTATATAAATGGAATTTAAACAAATAAATTGGAAATATCAATCGTTAAATTTATTCAGCATATACATGTGTATATACATTATAATTGAAAACAATAAACAATATTGGTTTTTTGGTATTCTTAGAAACTGAAGAACAGCGCCTCTGAAAAAAGCGACAGCTATGATTGGAACTATCAATCGTGAAAATAGTCATACGATTTATGCAACAAAATCGATCACAGCTTCACTAATATTAAGTGTTTGTAAGATTAATAATCGGTAAGGTAGAATTATAACATAATCCAACGATATATATATATATATTAGGGTGACACAAAAATGCACGTGAGTGCCAAATCCCATTTGCCATAACCTTAACCGATAGTCCAGAAGCCGACGAGGCCGACCGAGTTTTTATTTTTTTGATTGAACCATTTTTCGAGTGGCCACATTCATTTTAAAGTTTGTAATCTAAATAGGCTAGGGTAAGCAGGTGTTCATACGTTTTTGATTATAACTTACAAACTATTAATGCTATTTCACATTTGCCTTCAGTAATCTTCTTACAGCATAAATACCAATCGATTGGAAAAAGTTTGGTCCAAAAATAATAATAATTAAGAAAGTGAACAGGTGCCGATTTGCTCTAAAATGCTTGGTGTTTAGAGGCTTTTTAAGGTCCGTTCCGTTGCTGCTAGAGCCTTCAAATTTAAGCACAGTAACCTCACATTCATGTAAAAGTGATTTCCAAAAAAATTTTTCAGAAAAAGTATTTAGAATGGCGAGTACAATCAAATGAAAGTAACGGCTTCAGTTTAAAAATATAGGTGAAAGTAGTAAATTTTTTTTGAGGATAAGCTGACATGATACTTCTAGTGACCCTTGCTGCCTGAAGCGCAGAGACGCGACACATGTTCGACGGCCGTGGTTCTTGGCTGTATGTATACTCCAGGTATACTCGTACAGTACTGCTTACTCAGTGGAACACAACTAGCGGCGCTGCGACTCTCCCTCTTCCTCTGCTTGATTTCTCTCTTTCCGAAAAGACTAAGTTGAACACCCGTACTACGCAGTGATGAAATTTGGGAGGAAAGGAAAGAGGGAAAGTTGTAGCAAAAAAAGGTAGCTGCGGAGGAAAATTCGAACCCTCGGTCGAGCCAGATGTCGGAGGTACCTAGAGAGACCCGCATACCCTACCATAAATCGTACTAATACTGTGTATTGTTCTGTTTATCTCCTCATTAATTTTTTCAGTTACTTTGCACAGAAATTTAGTAAACTTTAAAATGAATGTGGCAACTCGAAAAATGGTTCAATCAAAAAAATAAAAACTCGGTCGGCCTCGTCGGCTTCTGGACTATCGGTTACGCTTATGGCAAATGGGATTCGGCACTCACGTGCATTTTTGTGTCACCCTAATATATATATATATATACATATATATATATATAAACAAACCGCTGCAACTTCGCGGTATTTATTGTATTTGTTTATCAGTCTAGTCCAGACAGCTGTTTGGAACGAACGTGCTATTTATTCCCGCGAGTTAATAAAGTCTTTAACTAGTTCCTTTTATAAAAAGTGTATACTTCATTTACTCCCCGGGTTGAACATAACATTTTGGGGGCTCGTCCGGTTTAAGCGCGTCCGGATTTATGAAGTTACGCTCAGGCACCATGACCTTAACGAGAACGCCGCCTGCATCCCCACTCTCCCCGCTCTCCGAGACACGTGACACCGTCATACCGACGACTATACCACCACCACCACCAATAGTAGAACAGCCTTCTCCACCGATCCTCATTGATGAAATCACTCAACTCAAGAGTCAACTCCAAGTCGCAGAATCTACGATGGAAGCTTGTACATTGGAGGTTACCAACATCTCCAAAGAACTTTGCATTCGAGGATTCGAGCTTCTTCAGGAACGTCGTTTACACGAAGAAGCCAAGAATGCAGAAGTTAAGTACACTTCCCTTCTAAATGAGTCATCATCAGAGATTGCTAGGGTCACATCTCTTCACAGGGAGGCACTGGCTGAAATCGACCGTCTCAAAGCTACGTCCAGTCGCCGCGAACTCTTTCATCCTGGAGCTGACACATCACACCCAGTCACCGACAACTCCCGTCTACAACTTCTCAACCGAACTTTATTGGAAGACAACGAATCTCTTCGACAGAGTTTACGAGAGCTAAGTCGTTTATCCCACACGAGCACAAACACACTTAACCACTCAAATCATAATTTAGGTTACAATCATAAATTGGACGATTACGATGGATCTTCACCTCTTCGAGAGTATTTAATTCAATTTTAGGTTATGGCTAGAATTAACAATTGGTCTCCAGAAAAAAATGGTTGCTCTTATTTCTAGTTTGAAAGGAAAGGCAAAGACCATTTTAACTGAATCTGATATTTCTTCTTCTAATTTTGAGAATCTGATCTCTAAGTTAGAATTAAGATTTGGAGATAAACATATGGAAGCGACATACTATTCACAATTTCAAACTCGTCGTCAACAGTTTAGTGAAGATTTTCAAACGTTTGCTTCTGACTTAGAACGATTAGCAGCGTTAGTTTTTTCCGAATGTTCTCTTGAGATTCAAGATAAATTTGCTTGTTCTCGGTTCATTACAGGAATCTTTAATACTTCTATCAGACAAACTCTCCAATTAGAAAGGACAAAGTCATTAAAAATAGCTCTTACTCGTACCATGGAAATAAAAGCTATTTATGATTTTAACAAGAAATCTCAACATCCAATAAGTAGTTCCACTCAAAATACCGGGGTTAATTCATCCAACCCTCAATTCAAACCTCGTACATCTGCAGATTATTTAAAGAATGTTGAATGTTGGCAATGCGGAAAGAAGGGCCATTTGAGAACGTCTTATCCAACAAATAAACAGGGAAACTAGATTATGTTGGACTTTCTGGAGCGAGTTCGACAAAATTTAGACAGGCTCCATCCAATGTTTGTATTAGAAGAATTAATGGGAATGTTACGTACTCGCGCACGTGAGCTTATAGCACGTGAGAAATATCGGGGGAGCGCGCGACACGATAAACACTTAAAGCCTTTAACCGCGATTCAAATCTTCGCGCGATCGGGATACGGCGAAACTTTCACTTTTAAAAGAGCCACGAATTAATTTACGTTATGCAAAATGATTATGTTTTGTAAATTTACTCAAATTCTTACCTTTGGGTTTGATGAGCTGGGCTGGTTGGCTGAATAATACGCAGGACTGTGCCAAATTGATACTTCAGTGCAAAAGATTATTTGGATGCAAATTATTATTTGTGTGTAAATCCTCTCGTACGAATGTAATCAAGAAAAAGCGTTGGGCAGCACACAGGAAAATAATAATGAAGTAAATAGGCTGAATATGTTATACTTTATTCTGGATATTAAATGAACAAGCCACGCAGGCGTCTATTACAATACTTAAGAAAACTAAAAAGATTCTAAACAGAAAAACTACGTGCACTCGGCTCGGTGGCTCAAGATGCTCTGCCGGAGGGCGTGCAATTATGCAGGGGAGAGAGCGCGTCACTTTCTCTCCCACTAATTGTTCTTACCTCTCCCCCATCCCTCTCTTCGCTTCATTAGCTACTTCGCTCTCACTTGCACTCTCGAACTTACGGTGAAGTCCGCCAGCGCATGGGAGGGCGAAGCGCTTGGTCAGCGTTTCGAGGGCTGGAGGAGAGGTACCGCTATCGCTCGTCTTTGTGCGACTTGGCGACGGCTGGGCGCATACTTTTGCACCTCTCTAATTACTTATGCGTTATGCGACGTTGCCAATTTGTACTTTGGCATCGGCACATAACATCCTCCCCCCCTTGGAAGGTTTGCCGTCCCGGCAAACGATGGTATCGAATGCAGGGTGATTGGGGGTGGGTTGATTGAAGAATTCCCATTGTATGGGGGGTTTATCAGCCTTCTGATTATTTGTGCCCCTGGTGTTAGTTGAAATCTTATGTTATTGTAAGTGCTTATGCTAGGGGACGCTGGGGTCAATGTGCAATAAATGATTATAAAATTTATATAAAAAAAAATTATATTTATATTGTATTTGATTATATTGTATTGGAGTGTGCAGTAATAATAAAAAGAAATGGATAAAAAAATTTTTTTTTGAATGCATTTCGTTGGTTTTTTTTTTTTTTTTTTTTTTATCGTCGTTGTGGTTTGCATTCCTGTAGGTGTAGTTGGTAGTGTATTACGGCTATGGGTTTTCCACACAATCCATGTATCTTTTTGTTTTGACGTGATTGGTAGATTGCCAAAAACTCTTTGTTGCATTGCTCTTTGGCGTATTGTGCATCTTCTTCCGAGTTAAAATTGATGAAACCCATGTGCGTATGAGTTTTTGCATCACATTTTTCCAAGGGAATAATTGTGTAGCGGGTGTGCGTCACTTCTCCAAACTGCTCAAAGTGGCGCGTGGCCTCGCTGCACAACATCCCCCTTGGTACTTTGATGCAGAGTACCGATTTGTCGACTGGCCTTGTGGTGTGCATTTCCGATACCCTTCCATAGTGTGCATCATAGAAAGTTGGCGCTTGCTCTAACGCCCTCTTGGCTGAACTTTCTCTTTCGTAGTGTATGTATGCATTCCATTTGTTTAGTGGCTCTCTTGTGGTGGCGTCTCTCTTTTGCACAATATCGAATTTCAGTATTTTCCCGAATTTGCTGAAATCTTCATGCACCATGTCGTGTTCCTTATGGCTATATGTTATTCTTATTTTTTTAAAATCGGTGTTGCCATCTTCTCCTTCTTCTGTGAGGTTTTCCTCCGTAATGGCTCGAGTACATATTGCCAGTTCCTCGATTTTTAGGATTTGTTGTTCTTCCAAATCGTTTTGGTAAGTCGCTTTCGCTATTTTTAGCGACGAATATGGTGTGGTGAAGTGCTGTACCCGTGCATTTTCTTGAGCTTCCTGTAGCAGTTGTGCTGCTCTTGCTAGTGATCCATTGTGCAGAATTTTTATTGTTCTTGCGTCAGGATTGTCAAACTGCTGGACCATGATGTCATTATATTTTTCTTCTAGGGTTTGCTACGGTATGACTGCAGCAGCTCCTTCCTCGCTATTTGTTTCGTCTGCATTTTCACTGTCATGTATGTCTGCAGTCCGTGTTTGTTCTGCATTTTCTTGTTCTGCATTTTCTTGTTGGTTTTGCGGGAATATTATGTCGTTCCACTGTTGGATCGACTCTGCATTATCTAATGTGATTAGTCTCACCGACACTTCCTTTTCATAAATTACGTCGATTTTTGCAACGTTCCTGTTGTTTATCACGTGCAGTTGCACGTCGTCAATTTGCTCGACGGCCCCAAATGTTTTTATATAATTTAATACTGGGGTAACCGCTGTTTGTGGTTCATATGTGACCCGTATTTTCTTTGCATTTCTCGTTTGTGTTTGTATGTGCAATACCTTAACGCCTCCACGGTCCATCTGTAACAGAATAAGAAGAAATATGGTTGTGTTAAAAAGGGGTCATGTGTGCTTTCTTAATTATAAACGAAATTTTTCGCTTCATGCATAGCGGGTTAGTTAAGCTATTGGTTTGCATGGTTAGTTTTTTAAACAGTGTTGTGTAAATGTGTATGTATGTGTTTATGATATGTGTGTGTATGTGATACGTTGGTAACGTATTGTGATTATTCATTGTCGGCATTTTCTTTCAACAAGTCGGCTGCATGTTGTACGATCCATTCCTCTTTTGGTTCTACTGATATATCGTTGTTGTCTAATTTTTCCTTGGCTTCTTTTTCCTCTAACTCTTTATCCCAATCTTCTTGTTCGGTCTCGACTGGTGTTATGTCTAGTTTTTTCCAATTATTTTTCATTTCTTTATTTCCCCAACTATCGTTGTCTGATTCTTTTTCTTGATCGTTGTCAGATGTTTCATTGTCTCCTGGTGTGCAATTTTCATTTCGTTTTTGCCATTGATGTTTAGCATACTTGAATTTTTTGCATACTTTTTTTATTATTTTGTCTACGTTTTCTTTGTCGTGGAAAACGGTTTCTATTATGTATTTGTCTGGGACTTTCATGTCTCCTTCCCAGGACAGATGGTGGTAAACCATGCATGTCGTCATTTGTAGGTAATCGAGTAGTTCGTCTCTTGTTTCCTCGTCATTTACGGAGAAGTAGATTTTCCTTGCTGCATGGATGGTAGCCATGATATTGTCGTTGTCCGGTTCTTCATCTGAACTGTTTGAATTGTCGCTTTCTACCTCTTTAGGTTTTTGCTTGGTGAGCTTATTTTTCCTTCCCACGGTGTATAGTGGTTGTCTATACTGCCATGGTACGTAGCGCATGGGCGTGGTATGAAATCTCATGAATGATGGTATGTCATTCTTGATGTGAATATTGATGTCTTCAATTTTATAAGAGCCATGAGCTATTGATATCCCAAGTGGTTCTCTTGGGTAATCTTTTTCTTGGTAACGAATTGGAATGTCAATGTTCAGACTAATGGTGTCCATTCTAGCTATTCTGCAACACAAATGTGTGTGTGTGCTTAATTTATTATTAGTGAGTGTACCTTTGTTTGTTAGTTACAGACAGTGGTGTGTTTGGGGTGCGTACAGTTATAAATAATGTGTGTTTATTTACTGTATGAAATGGGGTGTTTTTAAATGTTCAATAAGTCCATGTTTAAGTAATTTGTCTCGTCTAGTAGTGCATTTTCTTGTTCGGTCGACATGTCTTCAGTTGTGTCTTCTGCTTTGTCTTCGCCGTTGTTTGCATTTGGTATCTGGTCCTCATTTGGAGATGTTATGCCTTCCTGTTGTCTTGCAATTGGTATTCTTGATTTTTGTAATTTTTCTGTCCATAGAGTTTGTTTGATGCAGGTTTTCTCGTGTAGGTGGTAAATATCTATATCGATGTGTTGGTTGCATTTTTCATGTTTCTTTGTATATTTTTCTTTGTTTGATTTTGATGGTTTTCTTGGTACTGAATATACGGCGTTGTAGATGGCGTCGCAATCTGTTTTTGCTTTTTCTGCATCTTGTTCGTCGAAGTACTGTACATATCCATATGCAAGTTTTCCTTTTTTGTCTTTTATAGTTTGATAATAAACTAATGGTCCATATTTTGCGAAAGCTCTGAAAAATAGTTCGTCCTTAACTGTGTCAGAGTATTCCCAGGGTAACGTACAGAATAGTCTATGATTGTCCATCGGAGCGGGTTGTTTGTTTACAACATGTACTTCTGATTTTACTGGGCATGATTTTTGATTTGTGTGTTCATTGTTTCCTCATCCATTGGTGTGTTTCGCCTTTTTGCTGCATGCGGGCTTGTAGCTTTTTTGAATCTATTTTGTTTTATTAAGGTTGCTCTTCTTTCATATGCTTTGGTTGCATCTCTTTCGGTGTTGAAGATCATGGTGATTTTCTTCGTTCCTGCTTCGAACTTGTGCTGTTCGTAGTGAATAGTGACTGGCGTTGCAATGTATTCGAATTCTCTTAGTATGGTATACATTGGTATGTCATTGTCGCAGAAAATGGTAATCGATTTCCGTTGTTTAGCTGCCATGTTGTTATTTTTCTAAAAACGAAAATCGTTGTTTTAGTTGATTTCCGCTTGCTGTAGAGGTAGATCTAAAGTCATCTGTGGTGTTTGTACGTCTCGTCGTGTGTTATATTTGGCTTTCGCGCCTTCTCCTATTGTTATATTCTGTAGTTCTGTAATGTCGATATTTTTTGTGTTTCGTTTGTGTATTTTGTGTGTTTGCTTTTTGGTGCGCAGAGTCAATTTTTTAAATATTTTTGTCTTTACTATTATATAAATTATTATAATGAAAATTATTATTTGTGTAGTTATTCCTCCATAAACTAGGGTATTAGTTTTGAAGTCTTTGCGTTTGTGGTCGCTTATTTGATTTAATTCTTTTAAAATTTCAGTTAGGGGTCTTTCTTTTTTGTGATCTATTGACAGGTCATTATTATTAATTTTAAGTATGTGGGTGTTTGGGTATGTTTCGATGTTGTGTGATAAAAGTGGGTAATTTTCTGTTAATTTCAGGCTTATATTTGGTGAATATATGTACGTGAAATTTGTTTGTTTTGTGCTTTCACCTGCTAGAACTGTTGTTGCAGTTTTAGCTATGCATTGAGGTGATATTCTTAATATTCCTGCTTCTTTAATTGTTATTTTGTATTCAGGGTATTCTTTACAAATGAGGGTCATTGGTGTCTCAAAAGTTGTGGAGTATAGCCAAGATTTGTCTTGCTCCAAGTAGTTCCATTGTATTTGGGTCAAAGGGTTGATTCTAATGTCGCAATATTTGATGGTGTCAATTTTTGGGTCTAATAATAATGTGATTTCACAATCTGTTGATTCGGGAGTATTGTGTTGCGGACCAAGGATTGGGCAGATTTGTGCATAATGGGTGGTTAAACATTTGTTTAATTTGTTTTCATTGAATTTTATATATTTCGTTTGATCTATTGTTGTAGCGATATGAGTGTGCGATGGCTTTATGTGAGCCATTCCCAAACTAATGTTATGATGCCATTGTGGTATCGCAATGGGGTGCATTTTGTATAATTGATATTCTGTGTGGTCTACTAATGGTAAGTGTAGGATTATTATTGTTTTTCCATTTTGATGTAGTGCATCAATTTTGGAAATTTTAATTATTTCTTCTGTTCTCATGTGTTCAGAAGGTATTGGTAAATTCATGTCCTTACTCACTCTCTTGATATCTGCGTTTATTTCTTGCAGGATATTGTTCGAGAGTATTTCTGGGTGAATCTTACCATTCTTTATCTCCCTTAATATGTCAAGTAATTTTTCATGACTTTTTGTAATGTGGTCAATGGTCATGTCTAATCTTTTGACATAGAGTATTATCTCTACTAGGTATTTCATTTGTTCACTTTCTTTTAGTACATTTGTTATCACTTTAGTGAGTGATTTTTCGAAACTTTCTAGGATGGTTTGGTGATTTTTTGTTATTTTGTATAATTCTTCAAATTTTGTTGCTATTATGTGTGTATTCTGGTCTACTAAATGGATTACTTGTTTTTGATCTTGGAACAACTGGTCAATGTTCTGGTTGACATTGTGAATGTCATCTTCTGTAGCAAGACCAAACAGTGTTTTGCTTATGGATCCTATAAATCCTAGGGGTACCATTCTTTTCATCCTTATGCTCGAGGGGTATTTCGAGTTAGGATATTCTACTTGACCTAAAGTGGTGATGGTGTTGTTAATTGTTTTTCTTAATTCCGCCAGATTTTGTTGTTTGATTTCTAGCAGGTCAGTGCCTAGAGCATTTTTGCATTTATGTTCTTCTATGACTGTAATGCATTTGTTGTATACTTCAACGTGAGATTGTGATAGGTTATGCATATCTAAGAATTGGTTAACGTCAATGACTATGTTGACTTTCCAGTTCGTTCTGATTATTTTTACTGTATTTGTTTTTTCATAGTAAATGCCAGGGTTTGGCGATAATGATTCCATTGAATGTAATTTTTCTGCAATTAAACCTGGTAGGCTGATGATGATGAAGATGAATTGAATTGAGCGGTGATTCATCTGTAACACAAGACAAAGTTAATCAGAATTGTTTTCTGATTCTGATTCATCGGTTATTGTGTGTACATCTTTGAGTTTGTCAATGTGTTTTCTGATTCTCTTGCCATTGGGGTATTCTAAAATGACATTCTTTCTGCCAACAAATTCGACAATTTTTAGTGGTTTGTTTCGGTAGGCATCAAATTTACTTGTTCTTGGCTCATTGATTAAGCGTGCATATCCGCCTATTTTGCCTTTAAACTTTCTTATTTTCTTGTCGTATCTTTCTTTCGACTTTATTTTGTTTTTTATTTGTCTTTCGCCTGCTAATACTTTCATTTCGTCTAGACGAAGTATTAGGTCTCTGATGTAAACATTGTATGTGCGAAGTTTTTCATCAGATGGTATTTTGATTGGAAAACGTGCAGTTTTTCCGTATACTAGTTCAAACGGTGTGAAGTTTGTTGCCGCATGAATACTTGTATTATACGTGAAGGTGGCAAATGGTGCTAATTTGTCCCAATCATCGTATTTCTCTGAGTATATTCTTATGAATTCTACTAGTGGTGCATGGCTTCTTTCTAATGAACCATTTGTTTGTGGTCGGTAACCTGATGTTGTTAATCTATTTATTTTAAAAATTTGCAACATTGTTTCTACTATGCTTGATAGAAAACTTGTTCCTCTGTCTGAGAGTATTGCTCTTGGTGCTCCAAATTGACAAATGAAAAATCGTTGCACTTCAAACGTAGTGTTTGGGCCTAGGCTAGGCTTTCAAATTGAAATTCGTTTTATGTTAGTCTTAGAAATAAATTAAAGTTTACGTTTAATTTTATTTAAAATTTGACAAAAGATTTTGGCTTTTGTTGATACAATGATTGAGTGTCTATGCTTGTGCGAGCAATGACGTGAGATTTCCTTAATTTTCCTGAAAATAAATAAGTTTTGGGAAGATTTGATGAAGAGAAAAAAATTATTTTTGTCGACACAATGTCAGAGCTTATTATTGTAAAATATAAAATTTATGGCGAGTAAATGATAGGGGAAAAACTGAAAAAGAATTTTTTAATCTGCTTGAAATAGAAAATTTTGGTGCCTTAGCTTGAATATGTATTTGGTCGAATTGAAAAAAAAATTGTGGAAAATTTTGAAAAATTTTGAAAAAAGTTTTAGTTGAGAAACAGTAATTCTGTTGGAGAAAAAAAAATTTTTTTATTTATAATAATTATTTGTTGTTGATTAATTAATTATTAATGTCAATTAAAATTAGTGTTTAAATATTAGTTATTGAGTGTTTCATAGGAATAGTGTTATTATTTAAAAAAATTTAATTGCTTAACTTCATTTGCTGGATGTGTATTGTTAATATTTTTAATGCGATTATTATTTATTAAATATTTTGTTTAATCCGAGTGATGAAATTTTGAAATTTACAAAAATAATTAAAGTTTTGAATTTGTGAACTCGAAATTTATTGATTTAAATGAATTTTTGTTTATTATTAATAATTGTAGTTGAAGGTTAGATTATTGTTGAATTATTATTGCAATGTTCATTTGCATTAGGTGTTGATTATTTAATAACGTGCTTCTTGTGTTTAGTTTAATTATTACTTTGATTATTTAAAAGTTTTGTTAAATAGTTGAATTTAAATGTAATTGTATCTAATTAAATGTTAATTGATAATTGTATTTTAATGGTTCGCGAGCAAAAATGTTTGAAAAGTTTTCTTAAAAACACATCAGTTGGCGTTAGGCTTTGGTGCACAATGTATATAGTTTTCCGTGTCCTTAAAGATGATCGATTTTTGTTTCGCGTTTGCTTCAGTGTAGAAGCGCCTTGTTGTCGACGCTCGAGTTCAAGTATCGATCGATAGTATCGAGCGCGGCGCTGGCTGCAGTTTGTATACCTATATGGTGCAGTCCTATGTTTCAGTGCTTAACCTCGCGCGCGTTGCTGTCGCGACGGTGAAGTTTCCCAACGTTGGAAAATTGCGAAAAAGTGCTCAAAAGTGCGCGAAACTCGTACTCAGTGGATTCGCGAGAAAATGTTTTATTTGCCGGTGCAGATTGTTTTTCGCAAGTTTGCCTTGCAGAAAAATAATCTGTGCAAGAAGTCTTACTACGAGGATTCTACAGTATGCAGATGAGTATTCCTTTTATTATTATGTTGTTTTTCCAAACAATTATCTGAGAACACGTTGCTTTGTGTTTAATTATTGTTCACTTTTGTGTTTCAGCTTCATGGATTTTTGCAAACAGTTTTGAGCGAGACTTGGCTGGGGACGCCAAATGTTATTACTTAGATGTGGTTTTTTTAATGAGAGAGAGAAGAGGAAAACTTTCCGGTTGCTTATAGATTGAAGACTGGAAATAAGTGCAGTGTGTTGTCAATGCAAAGTGATTATTTGCGTTTAGGCGTTTAATAAACTTGGCGCAGTGCGTGTTTTAAATATCAAAGTGTTTTTGTTTGCGTTGCTTTAGAGAGACAAATGCAGAGAAAGTGCAATGAGAATAAACAGTTGCTTTTTTTTTTTTAAAAGATGTGAGTGATTGAGTTTAAATTATAAGTGATCATTCATTTCAGCATATGTGTTTTTGTTTGAAATGACATTCATTGATGAAGTTCATGTAAACGAGCAAAACTGTAGAGACTCGGTCTCGTTTGTTTAGTTTTAGTGTAAAACAAGGGTCTTATTTGTTTTGTGTTAGAAGACAGGCATGCAGACTTGTGTGCTCTTGCGAATTTTATTTCAGACTGCTTTTGGAAGAGAAAAATGCAAGTGTTCGTGAAAAGTGTAGTGTGAATATTAGCACAGTTTTGGAATTAACTTGATCTACAAATGCGAATTGTAATTGTGAATGTAAACGTTGTTAGTGAATTTGTGGACCGCTATTTGCACAATTTTAATGCGTGAGTTGTAGTTGCAAAGTTACCGTGTTTTTTTTTGAAAGTGTTCATGCATTGAGTGTTGTGCGATTTGATGTTTTTCGGCAAATTTTGTTGTGTTAGCAAAAAATCAATTTAGACGAGTGTTCATTTGTACGTTTCTTCAATTATAATAATTAGAGTTGACCGAGATTTGTTAGTTGCAAGAGTGTGTTCAGTGTCACGTTAGTTGTGTTTAGTTCGCTTGCAATTTGCGCGCTTATTGACTTGTGT
>JACCIB010000723.1:0-96141 GCA_018906965.1 Philotrypesis tridentata | reverse complement strand
TATTTTCCACTACTCATATATGAAACAGCGAGTGGGAAAAAAATGCAAACTCCTCTATACAGATACGGATAGTTTGATTTATCAAGTAGAAGATTTTGATATGTATCAAATAATGAGACAAGATATTCATAGATTTGATACATCAGATTATGATAAAAATAATCAATTTGGCATTCCTCGTGCAAATAAAAAAGTGCTTGGACTCATGAAAGACGAATGCTCTGGAAAAATTATGACAGAATTCATTGGCTTAAGAAGTAAAATGTATAGTATTTTAGTTGATGGTGGAGCAACAATAAAGAAAGCTAAAGGTATCAAATCCTATGTTGTAAGGAAAACCATTACATTTGAAGACTATCGAAGATGTCTTTTAGATGAAGATATTATACAACGAGAGCAATGCAATATACGATCAAAATTGCAAATAGTTCACACTCAAAAACAGAAAAAAATTGCTCTAAGTCCTTATGACGATAAAAGTTATTTATTGCCTCACAGTACAGACACTTTGCCATGGGGGCATTATAGAATAATGGAAGATCAGATGTCGCTAGCTGCAAGTCAACTGGAGGGGGAAGCAATGACTGTTGCATTACAAGTGGAAGCAGAGAAGGGGAATCTGGTAGCCAATGAGGGAAGAGAAAAAGAGAGGGAGACCAATGAGAACCCTGAAATGCCAGAGGAGGAGGGAGTAAAACGAGTAGAGATGACGCTTTACGATAACGAAGGTCAACCAATCACAATCGAATACGATATTCGGGAAGAATGTATGCATGAATGGAATTCATCTATGGAGGGGATAAGTCCCAAAGAAGAGAGGAGTAGGGATATATTGCAAGAGGCAATGGAAGGGGCAGGAGTTATGGAGGGGAACTGGCTATATGAATCATTGCAACACGACGAAGAGTACATTCGAGCCATCGAAGAGTTCGAATACAGTTCACCTCTTGCAAAGAAGTCAAGACTCGACTAAGTAAGTTGATTGTTACTTTTCTTCATTTATTCTCTATCAGTGGTTCTTAACCTAATTTTATCATTTTTTTTTCAGAATGGATTTATCTGCATTGAACAAGGTTGCAGAACGCGACTTTCTACCAACTAAGAAAGCTACAGACTTAGAAAAAGATAGACAACATATGGTAACAGCACTCAAGGAAGTGAAAACTAGGTTTGGTGTCAAGGTTGTCGCTGAGGTGGACGACTCTTACCAGATCTTTTTGCCATGCAAAATATCGTCAATGCTTTTGCATGATAGTAATCTTTATAATCAAATAAGCAACGCCGCAAATAAGCTTACGTTATTTATCATATACAAGGGAGGAAATTCGTTTAAGTTTGAAACTTCAACACAATAATGAGAACAATTTGTTTAATCATTGTATTTTATTTTATAATATAATTATACATTTTACATTTATGAATAAATATCATTATTTATCATAATAATTATTCTTTTTATTTGCCTATTATCCTTATCCTTATCCTTTCATTTAATATCCATCTTAATTTTATTTTATATCATATCGTTTTATATCTAACTTAATTTTATTTAATATCGTTTTATTTATCCAACTATTATGTTGGTTACTAAATCCCAACCATTTCACATAAATACGATTACCACGCTTCTTTAAAACTTTTTCTACTAGATAAATTTCAGGATATATTGTCTTTTGAATTTCAGTTTCATAAAAGCCGCCAGACACAGGATTATCATAATAATCTTTCACGTGGTAAGTTATTGGATTAGTTTTTACTACTTTCGTAATTGTGAAAATCTCGGTTGACCAATTTGGAGTATATCCTTTTTCAAAAACATGTTTTATTTTACTTATCCGCACTTTATCTCCAATTTTGAATTTCGGTTTCTTCACAGACAACTTTTCAACTGGAAATCGCTTCTTGATTTGCTTTTCATTCACCTTGGAAACATTTTTGGGTTCAATTGCTATTGTTCGATGTTTTCTTGAATTATAAGCTTTAATCAAATTAGGCAAAATATTCAACCACTTATAATTTCCTTGTTTGCTGAACTCGACCCACATTGAATTTTTTAACGTTCTATTAAAACGTTCACATATACTTGCGTGAAGATTACTATGTGAAGAGTAAAGATTGATTTTATGCTTTTTCATGAGCTGATGAAAATTTGAATTGTAAAATTCTTTTCCTTGATCGGTTTGCAGGTTTTTTGGTACTCGTCCTTCCTTCAATATTCCCTCCATTGCTTTAGAAACATCATTGCCACTTTTCGTCTTGACTGGGATAGCCCATGCATACTTTGAGAATATATCTATGACGGTGAGTAAGTAGTTAAAACCTTTATTCTCCTTAGAGTAAGGTATCATTTCTACAAGATCAGCTTGCCACGTCTCATCTATCCCGCGTATATCATATTTTCTTCGCTTATATCTGCGTCGAGCTGGTTTATGCAACTCTTCAGCCACTCTTTGATGCTCCATTTTCACTCTTCACTGTTATTTTTTTTTCTGAATATCATCCCAAAACTTTTTCGCAGCAGCATCTTTCAATTCTTGTTTTTGTTTTTCTTTTATCATTGGTTCGATTATCTTATCATATTCTACTAATTGTTTACGAAAATTATCTATTATATTTTGCTGATTTCTAAGAGTTGCATTGATTTTATTGAGTTCACCTTTTTCTTTTTCCATTGATTTGATTATCTTATCATATTCTACTAATTATTTACGAAGATTATCTATTATATTTTGTTGATTTCTAAGAGTTGCATTAATTTTATTGTATTCTAGTTTTATAGGATCTTCTATTGAAACTTTAATTGTACTAAATTTTCTGTTTACATCACCAATTTCCTTGCTGATCAGTTTTTGTAAAGTATCAAGGGTGACTGCATCATTAGGCTTACTGGGAGAAGCGAGGTTGCACAATCTTTTATTTTGTAAATCAAAATTACCATCTGATGTAAAATTGAAACCAAGGCCTGCAGGACCGCGAGCTACTTCTTGCGGACGCTCAAGTGTACGTCCAAACACATCGAGACTCATGATGGAAATGATTGAAAAAAATTCGTATACATTAATATATATGACCTGCTTCACGTAACTCCTCGATAATTGATTGGATTTCATTGACGTGATTATTATTTCCAGCAGATTGTTCGGCAAGAAGTAATCGAAGTCGCTCAACCAGCTCGTTTGGATCATCCCAGTAAATTAGATCAATGGAAGATGGCTTCTTAGCTATTTTATATTTAGGTAGAAGCCCTTCTTCGCTGATAGATTTCCTTTTGCGGCTTGAGCTACGGAACATGGGTGATATAACATCTCTATATTTTCTACTTCTTGATGTACGAATAGGTCCATTTTTGCTAAATTTTTTTCGATGAGCATTCGACGCTTCCAGAATTTTGCGATAATTTTTACGATCTGCATCGTTTATTTTATTTCCATCTGGTTGTCTGATAAAGAATAGCTCCATTAGTCCATCACTTTTAGGATAACTTTCGTTATTCACTCTTATGGTATTATTATCAAACTCAATTTCTTCATTACCAATCATATATCTTCCATTTTCATTCCTAACTCCATATATATTATCTAAATTGCTGCGGCTTGTATCCAGTAATGATAAAAAGTCAGTTGACTGAGTTTGATCGCGCACAGATTTAAATGTAAAATTTAAAATTGTACCATCTAATGAAGCAAACTCATCATCATCGTCATTATCATCATCATCGTTATATGTAGAACCTGATTGATTAATGTCATGAACTATGTAACTTGATTTACCAAGCCTCATTCCTTTTTTCTGGTATTTACTTGATCTATTCATATCAGCATTCGAAGGTCCATTGCTTTCGGTTCTCGAATCGATGAGCTTTTCAAGTGGAGTAATGACAGGTTTCAATGTTTCACCTATTACTTTTTGAAAATCATCTCTCTCTTGCTTTAATAAAACATATTTTTGTTTAATAGCTTTACGTGCTCGCACGAGCTCATTGAGAATATCCTTTTCTTTCTGGAACATAGACATGTTGACAAGCTGCTGTCTACAATAGAACTGCAAAGAATGAGATTCACATCTCCTTTTTTATTGCAAAACAATCGAATCCTTTTCTGTATCTGCCGTTATTCATTTCTCTATCCTTGTCAATAACAATGAAACCATACTTATCATTTTTCCAGCATTCTGAACAAAGATTTCGAAATTCATTGAAAGTTAAATCGGTGTTTACATGATCTTCATATACATGTTTTAAATTAACATCATCTTGGCGATAAATTACTAGCATGTTAATATTGTCTCTAATTAGATGCTTTGGTATATGAGCGTATGATTGACAAAGATAGAAACTGTCTACGTTTTTATGTCTGCCCATACAGAAAAATGCTCTGAAGTTATCTTGCTTCTCACAAGCTACATCATCAAAAATCATGATTGAATTTGGTAATGCTTCATCTGGAGATACTACAGATTCATGTTCACTAAACGGTAGATATGATATGCCTTTAATAGGATCTAAAACTTCTTTGAGAAATTGATACTTGGGTTGATTGAACGATTTAGAGTATACATACACATTTTCAAATCTAAGACCATTCGGATGTGTAATTAGAGCTAATAAACTATTTGTTTTTCCACAGTTCGATGGACCACAAAAAACTGCTCGGATACTATCTGGTAGTAATTCTCCACGCCGCTTCTTTCTCTTCTGTGTTCCAAAATCAAAGTTTGCAATTGGAAGTTTGACTTTCTGCTCAGTAAAATCCATGTTGACGTGACAAAGGTAACTTTAAAATTGAGCCTAAAATAATATAAATACATGTTTTATATTGTCCATCTCTCAGTTGTGAATCAGCACTCGAAGAAAGATTATTGTACACAAGTCTCAGAAACGACCAAAAGGTCATGGATTGCTTGATAAAGTAATCAATAACTTACCTATTGAAATGCATCTTCCAGGTTATCAATACTGTGGTCCTGGAACTAAACTAAAAAAGCGAATAAAAAGAGGTGATCCCGGTATAAATTCGCTTGATCAGGCATGTAAACAGCACGATATTGATTATTCTAATAAAAATGTTGATCGTAAAGTTGCGGACATGAATCTTGCTGCTAAAGCTTGGGAACGTGTTCAAGCTAAAGATGCTAGTCTAGGTGAAAAAGCATCTGCGTTAGCTGTTGCAAGTGCCATGAAATTGAAAGCAAAAACTGGAATGGGACTAAAATTCAGTAAGTTAATAACTGCAGCTAAAAAAACATTGAAGCCAAGTAAATGTTCACGCAAGGTTATTCAATCCGCTTTAAAAGGTGCACGACAAGCTGTAAAGAGTGTAGGTGGTAAGAAAAAAGTTAAACTTCCACGTGTTCTACCATTACCATCAAAAATTGGTGGAGTTCTTCCTTTTCTTATACCATTATTTGCAGGACTTAGTGCGACCGGTGCTTTAGCAGGAGGAGCTGCCGGTATAGCTAAAGCAGTCAATGCTGCTAAAAGTGCGCAGAAAGATTATGAAGAAAGTAAAAGACATAATAAAACTATGGAAGCTATTGCTCTTGGCAAAGGTCTCTATCTTAAACCTTATAAAAGCGGAATGGGATTATTTATGAAGCCTCACATTGGACATGGTGAAATTAAAAAAAACGTCAATTTAATTTTACCAAATCGTCCACTAACTGACTATGATCTCATAAAGTATGCTGGTTAAATGAAAATCCGAAATTTTAGAGGTGTTTTCATGAGAAATAATCTACCTTCAAATGGCCCTTGGCATAATGAATCTGCTATTGTTAATTTAGATGATTATCAAAACAAAGGCACACACTGGGTGTGTTATCGAAAAAATGGTTCTAAAGTCATTTACTTTGACAGTTTTGGTGATCTTAGACCTCCTATTGAACTTATGAAATACTTTAATGTGAAAGAAGTAAAATATAACTATAAAAGATATCAAAATTTTAACACATTTATTTGTGGCCATCTTTGTCTTCGATTCTTAAGCGATTGTCTATAAAAAGGCAATCATTACTGAAATTCATTCATTCTCTTTCAATCAGTCATGGAAGATAGTTTTACATTGAGTCTTTCAGGAAATTCTTCTGTTTTAGAAGCACAATATTTTCCGTCAATAGAACTGACACAGCATAAGAAATACGCTTTGGGATTAGTTGAACTCTTAACATTTAACTCAATTCCCAATGTAGATGAAACAAATAATAAACTTCATATAAAAAACGGAGATACAATAACTATTCCTACTGGAAGTTACGAGGTAGACGCAATTAACAAATTTTTGAATGAATCTTTGAAATCTAAAAAAATTGAATTCAACGTGAAAGCTAACAATAATACTCTTAGAAGTGAAATTAAATGCAGTCATCCACTAGATTTTACGCCTAATAATTCTATAGGTCGTCTTCTTGGTTTTGCTCCACGCATTCTCAAAGAAAAAGTCAATCATAATTCTGATTTACCAGTAAAAATATTGAAGATAAATGCACTCAGAGTAGAGTGCAACATTACTGCTGGTGCATACATCAATAACAAAAAGGTACACACAATCCACGAATTCTTCCCCAGAGTACCTCCAGGATTCAAAATCGTAGAAGTTCCGTCTCATGTCATTTATCTTCCACTTAGTGTTAAGTGCATAGATAATCTTCAAATTCGAATCGTGGATCAAGACGGACACTTGGTGAATTTTCGAGGAGAGGAAATTACTATTAGACTTCACATCAAAGCGATATAATGGGCATTGTTTTCAATTCTAATGTGCATATAAGACAGCCGCAATGGCAAACATCCATCAGTCGACAAAAGAAAGTCAAACCGTTAACACGGCGGAGCGTACAGTTCCTCAAAAGCATAGGACTAAAAGTTCGTGGAAAAAAATAAGTTGCATAATTCTCTGCTGCTTCCAGAAAAATGGACGAAATTCTTCATATTCAATCAGGTGTCGTATTCAATGAGTCTATTGCTCGGTACGAATTACATTCATACCAGCCATACTCTTCATTGAGTTTTAATAACAGTGATGAAATTCGTATTTCCATCCAGCATCAAGATCTATGTCTCTTACCGTCTCGCAGTTATGTTCGCGTCTATGGAACATTAAGAAAACCAGATGGAACAGCAGTAGCTAAAACTGATTTTGCAAACAATGGAATTTGCAATCTGTTTGATGAAATTCGATATGAAATGAATGCGGTGGAGATTGATAAATGTAAAAATGTTGGTATGACCAGTCTTATGAAAGGATGGCCTTCATTTACACCGAGGCAAGCTTTCGCTTTAAAAAATGCAGGATGGGAAGGTTTGAATGAATCAGAATCGTCTGTGAAAAATAATGCGGGATACTTTGAAGGCTGCATTCCTTTGAGCATGGTCTTGGGTTTTGCAGAAGATTATAAAAAGGTGGTAGTTAATATGAAGCACGAACTCATTCTCACTAGATCAAGAAGTGATGTCAATGCAGTAATTCAACAAAGTACTGCTGCTGCAGGTGCTGCTGCTGCTTATGAAAACTTTGAAATAAAGATATTAAAGATAGAGTGGTTAATGCCACATGTCGTTGCTTCTGACAAACAAAAAATCCAGCTATTGAATTTTATTGGTAAAGACAATCCAATCTCTATGTATTATCGTTCCTGGGAGTTATTTGAATACCCATCACTTCCATCAGCCAATAAGCACGTATGGACAGTAAAAACTTCAAATCAAATGGAAAAACCTCGTTTTGTAATAATTGGACTACAAACTAAGCGAAAAGATGTTAAAGATGCAAATTACAGCAGATTTGATCATTGTGAAATTAGTAATGTAAAACTTTTCTTGAATTCGAAATCTTATCCATATGGCAATCTGAACATTGACATATTTAAAAATCAGTATGCATTACTCTATGACATGTATGTTGATTTTCAAAGAAGCTACTATGGAAGAGATCCGCAACAAGTGTTGGATACAGAAGATTATATCAATAATGTTCCACTCGTAGTTATTGACTGTTCACGGCAAAATGAAACTCTAAAAAACGCTCCTGTCGATGTACTTCTAGAAATTGAAGCTTTAAAGCCTTTCCCAGCATCTACATCAGCTTACTGTCTGATCTTGCATGATCGCATTACTCAGTACAATCCTGTTAGTGGAGAGGTAAAGAAGCTTGTTTAAAAAACAAATAAATAAAAAAATGGAGTACGCAGTAGACATGGTTGGCTTTAAGCAAATGGGAGGTGATTATATTCTAAAGGAAATAGCAATTATTCTTCTTAATCACAGTGGAGATCCTATAGTTCATCTATTTAAGAAACCGTTCTCATTCCATAGACTTTCCAATGAACTGCAAGCAGAAAATTTGTGGCTCAAACGTAATTATCATGGAATAGCCTGGAACACGAATGGGCTTGATTACTGTCAAATTGGAAACCTGCTCCGTGAATTGTTGCAAGATGCTAACAAAATTTTAGTCTTAGATGATCTAAGGAAAAAGTGGTTGCAACGTTTTAAATTACCAGTTCACAACATTCAACAATATGGATATTCATCAAGATCTTCTGTTAAATGTGTAACTATGTGCATAAACCATAATCCTATTTATAAGACTGAATGTGCATTACACAATGTTAAACTAATGAAAATGTTTTGTCAGTCATACAAAAATTGGTAAGAAAAAAATTAAATAAAAAAAAATAAAAAAAGATAAGTAGAGAAAGCTATAGGCAAACTGGAACAAAAGAGGGGGGGGGGAAGTAATTCCCCTCTCTTCTTACGGGTTCTGGCTTTGAGAGAGGGGTAGTGCATGCCAGAATCCGTAGGTATACTGGAACAGCAAGGGAGGGGATCCACTGTTCCAGTATACTGTAGGCGTACTGGAACAGAAAAGAGAGGGGATCCATTGTTCCAGAACGCTTATGTTCCAGTATGCCTATAGCCTATCTACTCAGAGCCTTGGCCAAAACGCATCCGAACGCTGTGTAGAACAAGAGTAATCGCTGATTTAGCCTTTCAAAGTTTTCCGTGAGAGAGACACGCTCGTAATATTCGACTAGTTCGACAATGTTCTTGAAGTAGCGCGATTCGCTTAAGTAGTACAGATCGACGCCGTCCACCTCGCGCTTGAATATTTTTCTGTGCTTAACCGCGTTATCAGCCCCGTAATCGAATTGAACAGTATTAATAAAAACAGACGTGGAACAAAAGTTGTCGAGCTGCAGGGACGCATTGTTTCAGAGAATAAGCGACGGATGTGCAAAATTATAAATGCAGAGGAGAGCGAGAAGACAGAATGGCATGTGTAACTATATGAAAAAAATACACGTACATACACGCACGCACGCATCGCGTTTCAGAAAATGTATTTATCATTATAAAAATAATAATACATATTTTCTCCGGCTGCTTCTTCATAGCAGAGTACCATTAGCAATTACGCCGCCAAAAAAACTGTAAATGAAATATACAATTATTAATAAAAAATATATAAATTTTAGATTTTACGAATTTTACAAAAAAAAATACAAACCATGATAAATTCTGGGTTGCGCCTCAAGTTTTCAACCACATATTATACAAATAATATGGCACTCCGACTCATCCCACGTCTCATCATGACATTGAATTATCATTTCACCAGGTAACAACTGAAATTTATGAATAATTAGAAATTTGTCGTTGCACACGACGCACGATTCAATTAAAACGCGCGCTCGCGCCTTGCATAAAACCCACGCACGAATTTTGACGTTCCTTATCACACCCACTGGCCTGCATTCGGTTACATTACAATCGAGCCTCGCATATGCGTGTATTACAGTTGCATAACGACCACAGAAACACACACGCGCGTGCACACATATTGTACTCCGTTACGCAAGAAGAACACGCACCGATAAAATACAAACATTTTTCTCTCTCTGTCTCTCTCTCTCTCTCTCTTTCTCTCTCTCCCTAGACGAATGCTAACTAGCGCGCCACAGTCGGTTTTCGGCCCTGCGGGCCGAAAGACCTCCGTGGCATGCCCCGCCTTGCATCGCTCCGCCATGCAAGGCATGCAAAACGCGAAACGAAACGCGCTTCGCGCGTTTCCCTTCGCGTCTTGCATTTAAGGCACGACCGACGCTCGCGCTTCGCGCTCACCTGATCCCTCTACGTTCGCGCTTCGCGCTCACCTGGTTTTTTTGTATAAATGGGATTGAGCCCAAATTTATTCTGTCGTGATATCAATGTAGAAAGAGTTTATAAAAAAAAATTTGGATTGATTGTAATTAATTTCGCAGAGATAATCGTGGCCAACTGAAATTTTTCTTTAAATATTCAGTTTTTTTAGTTTTATAATGTGTTAAATCATTCTAAGCGTATAATTATTCCGGTAAAAAGTTGTATTTTCGAAATATCTATAAGTTTTATGTTGAGTATTTTTATGTAAAACACATACCTGAAAAGTTTTATTTTGAAAAACGAATTATTTTAGTATTAAAATTCGATTTTGGCTTGTTAACTTGAATTCTAAGCATTTTCGATTATTTATGTAAATAGAAAAAAGTTGTATTTTTTAAAGATTTACAACATTTGCATTTAACTTTTTTGTGTAAAATGCTTAGAATTTGAGTTATGACCAAAAAACCGTTTTTCGAAATTCTAAAACATGTTCGCATATTTTTTGTATGAATGGGATTAAGTCCAATTTCCTTCTGTCACGATATTAGCATAGGTCGAGTTTGTAAAAAAAAATTTAGCTCGATTGGAGTTAATTTCGCAGAGATAATCGAGATAAACTAAAATTTTTATTTAAAAAAAAATCAGTTTTGGGGTTTTATAAAATATTGAATCATTCTAAGCGTATAATTATTCCGGTAAAAAATTGTATTTTTAAAATATCTATAACTTATATGTTGAACGTTTTTCTGTAAAACATATGCGTAAAAAGTTTTATTATGAAAAACGAACTATTTTAATGTAAAAAATTCGATTTTAGCTTCTTAATTTGAACTCTAAGCATTTTCGAGTGTTCATGTTAATAGGAAAAAGTTGTGTTTTTTTGAGATGTACAACATTTCCATTTAACTTTTTTGTGTAAAATGCTTAGAATTTGAGTTATGATCAAAAAACCGTTTGTAGAATTAAGCATAAAGAGCTACCATTTCAACAATATATCGGTAATCGAGAAAAGAAAAAAAACGTTTTTTTGTACATATAAGAGTTGTATTCTCCTAAATTTTCAGCCCGATTGGTCGACAATTGGCTGAGATATCGCTGATTACAATTTTTACGATGGTGAAACTATAAGGCATTCCCGCCTTGCGGTCGTGCCTAAAAAGTAAAAACTAACTTCCTCCTCTTCTTCTTCCTCATCTTCTTCCACTTCTGCTTCTTCCTCGTCTTTTTCCTCTGTCCCCATCTCTTCCTCCTCGATCACGTCACTCTCCTCCTCGACCACCCACTCCATTTCCTCCAATTCTTCCTCAGGTAGTATTCGCTGCTGCATTTTCCACGTTTTTTCAACTTCGCTAACCTCCTTCAATAGCCGTCTGACAATATTTGTTCATTTATTTCGTTGTCATGAACAACGAAAAATTATAGAGTGAAAATTTATACAGGGTTTAATAATTTAATAATATTAGGGGAGGTCGAATTCACTGGAGTGGGGGGGGGGACGAATTCATTACAGTGGGGGGGAGGGGGCAAGTGGGGGGGTGGACACCTTCAAAAATAACGTAAAAGTGACACGATAGACACCAAAATTTGGGGGGGGGCATATGGGGGGGACTGCCCGTCGACTTTCGAATCATCTATATAGTATAGGGAAGATATATATGATATGTTTATATGTAATATGAATCGAAATACTTATCTGATTGTGTTCCCGTAATTCATTTTTTCCATAACCGTGTAAAGTCAAAAGTACTGGGTCCCTTGATATTTGGCACAGCTGTTTTAAAATCTATATTTATGTGATTATTTAACACTATTTAGCAATATAAAACAGCAAAAGAAAATTCACGTTGATAAAAAATAACACTGTATGAAAACACCGTCTATCGTCTGCGGAAAAACAACGTATACTAAAGTTATCTATATGTATAGCCCAAATTATTATGTAGATGTACGTCATATTAAAGTTATCTATATGTTATAGCCTAGTTACGTAGATGCTACGTCACCGTATATCCGTCGAACAATTGTTCTCCCTTGCGGAGAATTGAGGAGCTCGAACTTTCACTTTACAAAATCTTTCGATAGAAACAGTTTCACAAAAAAAGCCCTGATGTGATTTTATTACGTTCGTCCCAAGCTTTCATTTAAGTGCTCATATGTAAGAAACGAAGCTGTCACTACGAAGAAAATCGTACGCTTAGGGTTCCAAAAGGGCAAGTTTAAAGTATAATAGGGTCTGGCTAGCGCCCGACGGCGGCGTACGTACTGAAGTACTTATGCTTGCCATCGTGGCGCTACTGCGCCCCTTGATATTTTATTATTTATATGATATATGTCTTCATTGTGAGGTGCTCAAATAACACGATTGCTTTGAATATTTATATTAATGTCTTTATAAATTTTTAAGCAAACATTATTGGTTTTCCATAAATTTGGTATTTTAAACTGATTAATGACGACAATTCTTCATTTTTTAAACGTAAATTTTTATTGAATTTTAATATTTTAAATAAAGGCCATAATTTTGAATATTTTATAGTGTTTTCAATTATTGCTGTTCTAAAACGGTATTTCATTACTGGTAAAATTTGTCTGAAATCACCTCCTAAAATAATTAATTTTCCGCCAAAAGGAATGTCGCTATTGCAAATATCTTTGAATGTATTATCTACGATTTCTAAAGCTTTTTGTGGGATCATTCAAGCTTCATCCCAAATAGTTACATCAACAGTTCTGAATTTTTTTTATCTGATTCTAAGTTAAAAAATGATGTTTCAATGGTATTGAGATCAAGTGGTAGTCTAAATGTTCTATGCCTTGTGATGCCTTTAGGTAATAAGATACAAGCTATTTCTGTTCATGCCATTGATAAAACGTTTTTTTCTTGTGAAAAAAAATAATGGATTAATGTTTTATACAAAAACGTTTTACCAGAGCCACTGGGTCGGTCAACGAAATAAACTTTGTCAATTGGATTAATTATTTCATTAAAAATATATTTTTGATCATTTTTAATTGTGAATATAAACTACTGAACAAATTGTTACTATATAATATA
Source organism: Philotrypesis tridentata (assembly GCA_018906965.1). Lineage (NCBI taxonomy): Eukaryota > Metazoa > Arthropoda > Insecta > Hymenoptera > Pteromalidae > Philotrypesis > Philotrypesis tridentata. The sequence goes on along the minus strand of JACCIB010000723.1, from coordinate 82,948 downwards.
ATTTCATGTTTAGTTTTATTATTATCAGTATTCAAGATATTAAAATCTGGTGAAGGTAATCTGAAATCTTTACAAGATTTGTTCTCTAATTGTAATATATTTTCTATACATAAAAAAGCTGAATTTTCTTTATTTTCTTTAAAATCTTCTATGACATAATTTTTATATTTGTCCCAGATTTTAGGTCCTCGAATGTTTTCTAATAAAATATACCATGAAAAAAATGTCCTTAATTGATGTGCTAACATAACGTTGCAAGCTTCATCAAATATTTTAAAACTTTGTGAATCGTCTTCTATTAATCCCATAGCTATAGCAGTCTCTTTGTATGTATTATATGTTATGTTTTCATGTATTAATAAATCTTCAAAACAAGTAAGACTTTTTACATGATTTAAAATAAGTTTTAAAAAGATTCTTTCATGATTTTTTGGTAATACAACACATATTCTTCCAATTCTTTTACTTTTTTTATTATTTTTTCTTTTTTTCCAAGTTTTAGAACATTTATCAAATATGTAGAGTTCTGATACGTTTATATATATTTTAATATTTTTGCAAAATTATCTTTTTCATTTAATTCAAACCATGCAATTAAAGTTGTTTTCCATTGATTTAAAGCTTGTTTTTCTTTGTTTTGTTCATAAACGATTTTTTGTTGGTCTTTGGTGTGTACAGCTAAACGTTCATCTTTTATAATTCTACCAGTAACTGGATATTCTTGTAATCTCCATGCTGCTTCCATAAAACTAATATATCGACCATCTATGTATTCTATTATTTCATCATATGTTAATTTCTCATTTTGATCGTTATTTATTTTTGATTTGTTTACAAAAAGCTCTATCACTACCTTTATGTAAATAATTATATATATATATTTTTTATGCTTTGTACTGTAGCACAATATTCAACATTAATATGACACTTATATTTTTGTAATAAAATATAATTATATGGTACAACCATGGAGATATCTACAGAAATTTTTTAATATAATTGTCTGTGATATTATTTCGTATTTTATATAATGGGTATCCATTACTTTGAAATTTAGTGTCATTTTGAAATAGTTTGGGAAAGTTTTTATCACAAATTTGTTTTTCTTTAATGTATATGGTGAGTTTTTATTATGTGGTCCATGTAACATATGTTTTAAAACTAACTTTGTAATTTTTTATCATTTGATGGTATTTCTGCCGAAATATATTTATCAATATCACGGGATGTCATTATTTTGTTTTGTTGATGAAGAGTTACTAGTAAATGTGCGTGAGGTAATCCCCGTTCCTGAAATTCTATTGTATAAACATAAGCGATAACTTTACCGAAAACTTGTTTTTTTGTACTATCATTTAAAATACTTAAAAATTTAGCATAAAATAACCTAACTGAAATGATGGTATATCGTTTGGTGCAGTACCCGAAGGAAATGTTTTTAGAACTTGTTTTAGTTATTTCCACTTAGGATTACATGTTATTGTGATAAATAAATCAGGTCGGCCTTTATTTTTCATAATTGCCATTGCATCCTGATAGTGTTGTTGCATATATCTGGGACTACTACCAATATAAGTTGCAGGTAATATAAAAAGATTCCCTAATTTTTCTTTTGTTTCATAAGTTTTTGAATCATTACACGCACTTAAGCTAATATAATCTAATAATCTTTGATAACATTCAATACGCAACAGTTTTGGATTTTTTCTTAAAAAATGCATTCTATTACTTTCTACCATGATATAAGTATGTAAAAAGTATTGTTGTGTTAATCTTCATGAACACAGTATTGGATTAAAGCTATTATTAGATCTGTAAGCTGTTCTATATGAATAATATTGTAATATTGTAAGTTTTTCATGTTGAGAGTTAGGTTATTTTATTATAAACAATGCTCCAGCCTAAGTCTCCTGATGAGATAATTTATTAATATATGAGTGAGTTATTTCTTTATCGTTACATTTTGGATAAATGCATATATCATAGTTATCAGGAATTCCAGTTTTGAAATTATTATAGTACCACATTCAGATGTTAATGGTTTATTATAACGGTGTTAATGTTTCTCATTTTTTTGCATAAAATATAATTTATAGTCTGGAAATTCTTGTATATATAAAAGTTCATGTAAAAATTTATAATGTTTAGAATAAGGATTAGTTTTAAGTAACGTAGTTAAAGTTTCTAGATTACTTTTAATTAATATATCATTAGTTTTTAATCTTTTTTCAACTGCAATATTATCATCATATATGTAAAACTGACTACAAGAAGGATCATTGGCTTTTGATAGTAATGAAATAGGTACTATATGACAAACTTGTCCCTGTATTTTTAAATTATAAACAGTTTTCTCTTTTATATGCTGTACATTAGCACTGAAAGAAGCAAATACAAATAGACTATTATAATATCGAATTAAAATTCTAAAATCTTTATGAAACAATACTAAATTTTTTGAAGTATTGTCATATTCACTGCATTTTTAAGTCATTTCACCAAATTCTGATTCAATAATATTTTGTTGTGTATTGTCAGAAACTATTTCTTCAACTTTATTTAAACACAACTTTGTATTAGATTCAATAGTTTCGTATATATTATCTCTGGTACAACAATCATATTCAATTAATTTTGGTTTCATTTTTTTTGTAACAGTTTCTTGTGTTTTATTTCACTTAAATTTTTAATTTAATGTATGAGTGTCATTCAATAGTTTTTTTTTGTTATTAAAATGTTGTTTATTATATTTTTACTTATAAGTTGTAGATTTTCATTGAAATATTCTAATATATAATAATGATTTGAATCTTGTGTTTTACCTATCTGCACTTTACGGAGCGAGCAATGGAGTTCAACTATTCCAATATAATATTATACAATTCACTAATATCATTTGTACGTTTATTTCTGTATTATAAGCAAAATAAAATAACTTATACATACTCTTATAATTATTGCAAATAATGAGGGATGAATACCAAAAATGTAAATGTACCCCCTAGTATATATATATATATTATAACATTGCTGCCACGTCATATCGGATTCCGAGCTGCCAGGGTAGAGCGTCTCAAGGCCGTATGAATGAGATTTACGTGCATGTGGTAATGGCGTTTGTTCTCTTTTCTGAGTAACTGCTTGACGAGCGGAGAGATAGCCGTGAGAGGAGGAAAATAAGGAGGACTTCTCCGACACTCATTCAAGTGCGAGAGGAGGAATGAGAGAAAGAGAGCGTCCAACTCCGGTGTCGCAATGGCGAGTCAGATTCACCCAGGGCGTTTAATCCATTCATCATCGAAGAGAGTACGTAGATGATGAACCGGCGTGGCTCCCCACGTGAGCGTCTGTGGCAACAGGACCAACGTGATGGCTACCCTCTCATAAACGTCAGAACTAAAACAGCAGTTTCGGCGCTCTTAATAGCAAGCGTACTTCCAAACCAAAGGTCTAGGCAGACGGATATGCTGAGAGTTATTTTGTACTTCGTAATTTGCGTATTACTTTGGTTGCGCGCGAATTATCTGTGTGAATACTGGCTATCTATTGTAACAAGCGTTTGACTTTCGCAGCTACCTGCTCCAATGTCGATATTAATCGAGTAGTCGATCGTGTATGTGTAGCGGTCTCCGATGCGAGGCGAGCGAGCCTGTTGCGACGCCAGAGTGCGTCGGCCCAAGCGATCCGACCAATAGTAGCGTGCGCGGTGCGGTGACACGGGAGTTTGAGAGCGCGAGGCGAGGGACGAGAGCGCAAGCCGGCACTCTCCTGCCCCGGCCGCATCGACTCGGACAACTCGCCGCCTACTCCTGAGGGACTTCTTTTCTTTGTGATTATTTTATTGTGCACTGTGTTAACTGGGGAATCCTGTTGGCTTGGACGACTGGACGAGGAAGGATAAAGATCAGTGGGTCATTTTCGTAAGGAACATCTTAGTTTCCCTCCTGGGCATTCGCGCAGTTCCACGTGCGGTATTTTCTACGCCTAAGTTCTTTGTCCATCGAGAACGCGAACATCGGCGCGACTAACTCGGTTAACTTCGGCGTCTCGTCTTAGTTAAGTTTAGTGATAGGAGTGAATCTCTATGAATGATTACTATCTCGGGTTACCTGTCGAGGGTCGAAAATACCTCGGTATTAGGAGCTTCGGGGCTACCTGTTTTGTGTCGTAAATAGTGAGAATCGTGAGTGAAGCGGATAATTACATCGGCGAATACAAGGGGGACTTATTCGACGTTCGCGAATAGAATAAAGGCTAAGCGTGAATGATCCCAAGTGTGAAACCAAGTACATATGTATGATTTTGCCTTCGGGAAAAGCGTGTGTGCAGCTTCGTAGTGACGAGAGTGAGTGCGAACCTTGAGACGCCTGAGTCAGTCTGTCTGACTAGGGCTACCTTTGCGATTAAGTAAGTGAGCCGATAGGATACCTTTGCGGAAATAAATTAGTAGATAGCATAGTTTGCGGATAAGATAGTTGTGACAACGTTGCGCGAGACTTAGTGTTAAAACGTGAAATAGTTTATGTTCCTTACTACCTTGAGGCTCCCTGCATTCTGTTTAAATTTGCATATTAATTGTTGTAAATAAAAGAGACCTCTTTGTCCACACAGGCGATCTTTTATAACCCCGAATCGCCCTCTCTCCTTACAGTAAATATCGGGACTCAACTAGCCACTCAACACCTCGCAACCTCTACCTCCGTATAGTTACCGCTACGAGTTTTGTGGAAAGGAGCCGCGAAGCTCTGACGCTGAAGGACAGCGTCTGGCGCCTACCAGGATATTGAGAAGAAACTCCCCGGGAACTAGGCCGATACATAATGTTTGGACCACGAGAAACCAAACGTTACAAATATATATATATATATATATATAAATCCACCACGTCACTATTTATATATATATATATATATAGTTAGTGACGTGGTGGATTTACCATCCGTGGGGAAGGCTCGGCACTACGTAATCACACCTATTCAGGTTTATCGCGAGCTCGTATTTTATGAATGATGGACGCTACAAAACATATATATATATATATCCGCCACGTCACTTTATAAATATATATATATATATAAATAAATCCACCACGTCACTTTATATATATATATATATATATATATATATAAATCCACCACGTCACTATATATATCTTACTATATTATATAGTTGTTTTGGGCTGAGGTGGAATTTGCCCCCCATCCTCCCCCTCCCGCCCCCTCATACCCCCCTCTACCCCCCCTCTACTCCCCCTCAAAATGACCAAGAAACGTTTCAAAAGTTTGGTTATTTTTACAGTCCCCCCCCCTCATCGCCCCCCCCCCCTCACGACCCCCCCTCATTCCTTAGAATGTTAACATTTATAATAATTTAATAGAACGTATATATTATTATTGGAGAAGAAAGACATTATTGGAGATAGGGACAGGTGAAATCAGAATGTTATTGATGTTGGAGATAGGTAGATATTTTGAAAAAGGTGCTAGATGTGCACCCAATAAGCAGTGAGGGTTCTATAAGAATTGTAAAAGAACTCTATTTAAATTCTAATTTTTTGAAAGAATTTAAAAAGAGTTCTAGACGAATTCTCTAAGATTACGCGAATGTCCGCTTTGAAAAGTTTCTAAAGTGTGTTAAAAGAATTCTTAATAAAATATTTTACATAATCTAAATTAGTGTGTAATTTTAAAGTAATACTATTGAAGATGAAAAAATACAATAAAAGAGTTCTTTTACAAAACCTGCTCTCTCTTTATGTGTAATATTTGCTATCAAAAAGAATTCTTTTTGGGAATCCGTACTCTGTGCATCATTAATAAATGCTATCAAAATGAACTCTTTTACTCATCCCGTACTCTGTACATCATTAATAAATGCTATCAAAAAGAATTTTGTTGATCAGTAATTTATATTCCGACATCTTTATTACGAAACCTCTTCTGTGTTTGAATGTATTAATGCTAGTAAAAAGAATTCATTTAAAAAACCTGCAGTATAATCAATTCACATGAGCTATAAAAAAGGATTCCTTTCGAGTGGCACGGCTATAAAATAATTAGTTGAAAGCTTATACGTTATTTATCGTAGTTTAATTACCTTCTGACCTTACAAAATTAAACAACTGTTGATTATTTACTAATAATTGGCATTATAAGGCATATACATAAGTTTACAAAACTTTGCTGCGTCAGTAGCAGTTGCACATATCCAGTCGCAGAAATGTAAATAATAATACAAAATACTGTTATCATATTCAATCGGATATCAAAATTGCTGGTAGCCATAATCACCGGAGCACTAGCAGTTGCCTGCTTCCTCGGATTTTGGATTAAATAAACTACCTTTAAATAAACTGAACAAATAATTTACGATTTTTGGTATTATATTATAGTCTTGTCTTCCTGCTCTTGTTCGTCAAGAATACTTTTTTGTAACCTGCTTTTAGCAGTGTTAAAAAATCGCTTAAGCACAATGTTGAAGTTCCTTTCTGTATAGGATAATTTGTAGGAGGCTATTGCAGCTGTAAAAAATATTTCATTTGTTTATGTTTACATAATTAAAAGAATGGTATTCAACATTGAGATTATCTAGCAAATTCAATTTTGAACTGAATATAATTAAAATTAAATGCAATTGATGTACAACATAAATGTTCGAAATTTAACAACTATGCTGGTCTTCAGGTCAACGAGCGCTTGCGCGATTAGACAAGGATAGCGGCGCACTAAACGCAGAGGCGCAGAGCTAAACGTTCTGTCTCTCTCTAAGTATCTATTGCAGTCAACTACAGGCTAGCTCCGTGAAGTACGAAAATAATTTGCAAAATTTTTAATAAAAAAATACCATTAATTGCGGAATCATTAACAACGTTAGGAACAGCACATTAAAAAATTGCAGAAGCCTCCGTTTTTGGGTGAAAAATCAAAAACTAAAATATCATAAAATTGTCGCTTTCTCACTTAATATTCGATATTAACATTTCAAAGAGAGACCAATCGTTCCCAATTTAATTGCCGGTAACGTAAATATAACTGTGTTATAATACAATTCTTCTTATTTATTTAAGAAACAATTAATTTATTTTTCGAACTTTTTTGTGCTAATTTTGACTTTTCTGTGCTAATTTTGACCGTTCCGGTTCCCCGGTTCTACTTTTCAAGACGTTTGCGCGGGCAAACGTAATTGTTAAATTTGAAGAGAATGAAGGTTTTACTGACATAGTGTAGAAACAGCTGTATTATTAAAAAAGTTATGGAATAAAGTTATTGAGGGTTTAAAAAAATCATTGGATCAACTCGGTAAAAGACTTATTGATACTACAGAAAAAGTGTGTACTAGATACCAACAAATGCAAGGTGCATAACCTCACAAATGGATAAGAAAGACATAGGTAGACTTAGTAATAATCTTTCACAAAACTAAAGCAATGCTTCAAGAAACGAAGCTTAAATTGAAGTCTACCGAAGACGAAAATATACAGCTTAAGGAAAAATTAAATCAACGCATGTTATGACCGCGGAAACGTCTTGGAAAGTAGAACCGGGGAACCGGAACGGTCAAAATTAGCACAGAAAAGAACGAAAATTAAATGAATATAGTAAGAATTGTGATATAACACAGTTATTTACGTTTGTTGTTAATATCGAAATGTTAATATCGAATATACAGTGAGAAAGCGACAATTATATTTTTTTTATTAAGATATTTGCAAAATGTATATGTGAATAAGTGTAATACACTGTATTCAAATGGCTTTATCCCTTGGTGTTTTAGTAATTAGTTTTGTGAACTTTGTGGATCTCTCCGAGGTAAACTTTGTAGGAAAAAGGTGAAAAAAACTTACACCATTTTTTCCTTTTTCAACGTTTCGGTGAACATTGTCACCCTTTTCAGGAAAATGTAAAAGACGCACAACAATGAGTCTATCTAATGTTCTCTTCCCCGGCCCGTCATGGCGGGGCACAGTGGGCTGAAAGTGGAAAAAAACGATCAGAAGTCCCGCTTCAAGCGAATTCAAATTCAAAATTGGTCTAAATGGTCGCATTTTGTTCGTATTGACATAGACAACCAAAAAATGAGTATCGCCGAATGATCGCATTATATATATAGGTATATTAATGACGATATATGAGGGATTCTACCAGAAATCACAATCCAACATGTCCAAAAGTTGCACTTTTTTATTTTTGAGCGCACGCCTTGAGGCGGACCATGCTAGTTTCGTTTATTAGTTCATCTTAAACAAGAAACTGGGGTGCACTTATCCAAAAGCACATGCCAACAAAGAGCTAGAGGTGAAAAACCGAAAAAAATTAACGCGATTTTTGCACTTTTTATCAAACATACTGCATTATCTACCGTATAAAATTTTTTTCGTTGTTTTTGATATATAGTCTTAAAGTCTACAAAAAGTCTTTCAATTTGCATATAAATTTGTCGGAATTGGATACACTAGTCAAAAGTTCTTCACGTTTGAAGACAACGAGCTTTGCTTTAGGTGTTTGCGATATTAGTCCATTATACGTTTTTTTTCAAATCTTTTAAACTTTTGATCTAGGCATTCGTTTTCAACGGTTAATAGCTTAAATTAAAGGTCTAATCTTCTACTTTTCAGCCAATAAGTCTGATTTTTATTTTTTTAATGTAGTGAGCTATATATATGCTTATCACGTAGATCGTTCTTATATATATGGGTTCTTATACATATGGGTGGTTCTCTGACAAATCGAGCGGTCGATTTTTTGACCCTATCAAAAAAAATTTTTAAAATGTTCCTAAGAGACACATGAGTATCCCTGAATTTTTTCAGATTTTTTGCATCAAGTATCTTCGAGTTACAGAGGGTCAAAGTTGATGAAATCACGTTTTTTTGCTTTTTCTGGCTACTTTCATTAATTTGTAGATCCTCAGGGAAGCATTTTTCACTATAGAGATATATAACATTTTTTCTGCAAATTTTCTAAACTATTCAAAAAAAATATTTTTGATGTCGTATATATATGTTTTAAGAAAGTTATAAGTCATTTAAGTCTTAAAATCAAGTTTTAGGAAAGTTCGATCATCCGGATCATAACCAAAAAATTCATGAAGATACCTTATTTCAATTCAAAAAAGTCTGCGAAAGACACAGAATGTCAGAGGCCTTGGTTTCTCTGTAAAAAATCATTATATCCATTCATATATGACAAAAATTTAGTTTTATTGCTATATCGAAGCATTTCACTAACCTTATCATTTTTTTAATGACTGAAATTATTATAAAAAAATTTAAGTAATTGATAAAATTGGTTAAATTCTTCTGTATAGCAATAAAACTAAATTTTCTTCATATATGAACGGATATAATGATTTTTTACAGAGAAACCAAGGCCTCTGACATTCTGGGTCTTTCGCAGACTTTTTTGAATTGAAATAAGGTATCTTCATGAATTTTTTGGTTATGATCCGGATGATCGAACTTTCCTAAAATTTGATTTTAAGACTTAAATGACTTATAACTTTCTTAAAACATATATATACGGCATCAAAAATATTTTTTTTGAATAGTTTAGAAAATTTGCAGAAAAAAATGTTATATATCTCTATAGTGAAAAATGCTTCCCTGAGGATCTACAAATTAATGAAAGTAGCCAGAAAAAGCAAAAAAAACGTGATTTCATCAACTTTGACCCTCTGTAACTCGAAGATACTTGATGCAAAAAATCTGAAAAAATTCAGGGATACTCATGTGTCTCTTAGGAACATTTAAAAAATTTTTTTTGATAGGGTCAAAAAATCGACCGCTCGATTTGTCAGAGAACCACCCATATATATATAGTACACTACATGATAATAAAATTTTTTAGACTAACTAACAAAAAAGTAGATGAAAAGAGCTTTCATTTGAGCTATTAAACTTCGAAAACGCGCAACTGGTTTAAAAGTTTAAAGCATTTGAAGAAAGGAACAATTTTTGTATTTTGCTAAAATAACGCTAATTCGTGGAAAAAGCAATAATATTTGCTTTTCTTTAAATCGTCCTATTTTCCTGTCTAATCAATCGTTTTCAAAGTTTAACAGTTTAAATTAAAGCTGTTTTCTTCTGCTTTTATTCAAATTTATTAGAGTTTACAATTTCTTATGTGATGAACTGTATATATGCTTCTCAAGCTTCTCAACTTAACTGTATAAAGATTTAACTTATATTCATAAAAATAAATACTAGTCCGATTTTTTTATGTATCTTGAAGCGTAGAACGTGAATTTCATGTTTTGGGAGCTTGAAAAATTTTAATTTATTGCTTGTATGAGTTAATGCTAACAAAATGCACTTTTCTGGTCACAAAAATAGAATACATGTTTTTGACCACATAAATGTTAAAGTAAATAATACTCGAAGAGTATCGTCAAAGTAACTTTACAAATTTGATGTCTAGAGGATATTAATACAATTTCTAGCTACACAAGAGTAGATAAGAGCATATATTTTATCAAAAATTTGCTCAGATCTAATGATCGGATTAAAATTGTGGGCATTGACAGATAAAATTAAAATTTCGAAAAAACAGATTTTCGTTTTATTCTAAATAAATCATTTGAAGACATAAATACGACGAAATTCGGAATGTACGTCCTGAAATGCTTATAATTTCATGTATAGCATGCATATACTATGCGAGTATTTGACAACATTCAATTTTTCGTTAAACTATTAAATAAACAATAAAGTAATTATTATAAGACACAAATAAGATAAAAATTGGAATCTATACCTAAAATTACGTGTTATTTCATATATCGCATGCATATATTCTCAAGAATATAACAATGCATTCAATTATTCGTTAAACTGTTAAATAAACAATAAATTAATTATTTAAGACATTAATAAGATAAAAGTTGGAATCTACACCTTGAAATGTATGTTACTTGATGCATTGCATGCATACACTCTCGAGATTATGACAATACATTCAATTATTCGTTAAACTGTTAAATAAACAATAAATTAATTATTTAAGACATTAATAAGATAAAAATTGGAATCTGTACTTCGAAATACATGTTATTTTATGCACATACTCACACTATGCGAGAATATTAGCAAGAATTGCTTATATATTGCTTGTACATGTAGCTACACAGCAATTAGATTAAAAATTAGCGGGTAAAACTAGGTGTATATCTAAATAACTATGTGCGTTTAAAAATATATTATGATTAATGTGCAGAATCTCTCTCTCTCTCTCTCTCTCTCTCTATCTCTCTCTATCTCTCTCTCTCTCTCTCTCTCTCTCTCTTTCTCTTTCTCTCTCTAAAGTCGAAAAGAAGAAAAACTAAATTGCATATGCAAATACTACGCTGAAAATTTTTATACGTCACATAAGGTTCTATTCGAAGGTGCAATAGATCACTATCTATATGTCTCGCTTCGCGAAAATCGTAGCTTCAATACTACATTCGTTTCCTTAATTAGGCTATATAATTTTGTGACGTGTGCAGTGCTGTATGTAAATATAGCTTGTTTCTGTGTATCGAAGGACTATTGACATATATATTGTTGTGAATGGGTTGTGGCGGACTTTGTCCCAGTGGCGGACTTTGACTGCGATCGGAGCCACAGGTAAACAAACATCGTAACATATACACAAAGAATAAACGTAAGTTAAAGACATCAAATTTCGATGTGTTCAGTTTGCTGTCAACTATCGCAGATATCACACGCATCACGCATCCAATAATATCGTGCATTATGTGTGAATACTCTGTGAGTTATAGCAGTTTATTTTCTATTTTAAGCGACAATAAGCATTTGAGTGAGGAGAACAAAAAACAGGCTGTGATAAATTTTATTTTAAGTGCGAATAATATAGAGTGCAATGACAACGTAATATACATTATAAAGGAAAAACTCCGACACAGTTTTTATAATAATTTTAATAAAAGGTGGAATGCAATCTCCAAAGGCAGGCGAACGGCTCAGAATTTCGCAATACAAAACTCGGAGTGGTTTGAAGGGAGCCTAAAAATTACGATAGACACCGATAATTTTGCATTAAATATCAATGTCAATGAAGAATTCGGTAAGTATATTTTAAATATTATTAATCGCGTTTTAGTTAACGATTTAATAATTATTTGATTTATATGATAATAGATACATACGTATAAGAAAAGCTAAATAGTAAAATAAGAATAATCATGCACATACACATACATTTTCAGACCTTAGAGTATTTTAATGTAGTTGATGAATAGGATTCTTTAACATATATACGTGTATGGTATATAAATACATAAATCGGGTATTTTGAATGCGCCGAAGGAAGATATAGGGTTATGTTTAAATATGGAATATTGAATGCCAAAAGTGGAATTTTGAATGCGGTAGCGAAGGGTAGTTTATTATAAAGATGCATTCAAAATACCCGATTTATATATTTATATATATACACAAGTAGGTGTAACTATAGGATATCATATGCCTGCATTTCAAAATATTTTTGTGCACACACATCCCGACATAAAAAATAGCACTTGCATAAATGCAATAACAAACATAAGCTCTCATGTAGTAATATACCATATACTCACACACACAAATACACACACATACACACACACATATATATATACACATACATACACATACATATATACAGGCAAACATGACAACGAAATTATAAACTTCCAGAATTTTCTTAAGGGGTTATGACAGTGTTAAAACCTGACAAAAAAGAAAAATTGTTAGTGTTGTAAAAAATTAATAGATATATAGGTGCTCTAAAAACTATATTTTTGCCTTCAAATACAAGTATTATACATCACTTTTATGCATAAATAATATGCATAAAGTGAGTGTAACATTTAAAAACAATTAAAGGTATTTGCGTACCATCAATCCTGTTGAATCAAAGTGCCAAATCTTCATTATGAGTCTGGTCTCAGACTAAGTGGAACAGATTCCTGAAAAACACAAAATTAATATAATTAATTAAACATATATTGACAATATTAATAATTATAGTGTTTACATATGTAAACATACGTAACATTCACTTTGAACTTATTTTTGCCAATTCTGCTCCAAGTTTGTGACCGTACTCATTAGGAAGGTTTTCCACTTTGGTTCATCCGGATTGATGTTACGGTTCCTTCAGAAAGCTGCGGCAAGTACATCAAAAGCATGAAAAAACTAAATTTGAGTAAAAGGCATTTAAAGTTTATAATGTAAATCATACAAATGAACTCAGCTATTTTTACAGAAAATATCCGGCATACCTTGATTTGCTTTTGGTACTCAAATATACATACAATAAAGTATATTTGATGGTACGCGCTTGTCATGCTGTGTGATAATAGCATTTAGAAGCTGAAAATAAAATAAAAATTATCGTTAGCTATTCATAATCAAGTTATGTTTATGAATTACAGTTACATACAATACTTACCATTATTAAATACACTTCAAGTTCTTAAAAGGTATGCAAAATAATACTTCAGGCAGTCAATATAAGCTCCCATTTTGCTGGCTTGCATCCGTATACCTAAAAGCAAAAAATATACCAACAAAGAAAAAGCTCATTATGAACACTGTTATTACAAATTAGTTTTCAATACTTATCTGAATAATGTTTGTACTCTGCAGAAGCTCTTGCACTTTTGCAACACCACTAAGGTTATAAGCATTGCTACAGCAGCTAGCAGACTAACTGCACTGATCTAGTGTCTTGGATGAAAAACAACTGTTTGGCTGCTTTCTGCTGCTTTACAGAAAATTCTACTATACCGATCAAACAGAAATCTTCATTCTCGACCAGACGCTGTGAGGCACAATCTATTCGAGTGGCAAATTCAAATTTGTTGAATGCCTTTACTTTAACACATTGAGTTTAGTAACATAAAATCACACATAGAAATATTAATTTTACAGATTTTATTTATTTTACGGAAATAATTAAATTAATAACTCTTGAGAAAAAAACGGTTTGTAAAACGGTTTTTAAGTCATATTTTCAGTAAGAATTCTCATGAAATTACTCTGTAAAAAGTGGGTTAGAACAATCCTTTCCACAAGTTTGGCCTAATTAAAATATTTAAAAATCACGATTTTTCAAAAATTTACTTGAAACAGATTTGTTAGTTTTTTGTTAATATCTTCGAGGAAAATTTTTTTAGCCAAAAACGGCTTTCAGGACCATATTCTACAGACTATTAGCTATGAAAAAAGTGAATAAAAAAAATGGGTATTTTCAAAATTTTAACACTGTCATAACCCCTTAAGGGGTTATGCCTGAGTTAAACCTGAAAAAAACAATTTATCAATTAATAGGTAATTAAAAATTATTTATAATGAATATAAAAGAAATTTTGTTTCCTAATGAAAATAAACATATTAATAGTAAATTTTAATATTTTTAAAAAATTATTTATGCATACTTACTATGTAAATAGTTCCATGTATGCAGTACTAAATTTCTGCATATTTTTTCCTTTGCCGCATGAATTTTCAAGTTCTGGTTGATGAATTATTTCCAAACTGGATGGAAAATCTTCTAAATTGCCTTCTCCTCAGCTTGAACGCAGGAAATTACTGAAAAATAAAAATTTTTAATTTTAGCAACGTATAAGTTATAATATATGTAATTATAGTGAATGTTACGTATGTTTAGATACATAACATTCACTTTTGACTTATCTTTGCAAATTCTGTTCCGTTCAAGCAGTGAAGAAAGGCCTCCTGGAGTTCTCCAAAAAATTTCAGGTTGATTGGTCCATTGGTTCTTGAGAAATCATGCGGTAACTGACCTAAGATGAGAAAAATTCAAAACTTGAGAAAAAAGAATTTAAAGTTTAACTTGACATTTAATGATATAAAATATACTTACAATTTTTCTTCACACCTGGACCTTATTTAAGTCAAAGATATACGTATCCTGGTCATCTTTGTCAAGTTTGAGGATAATCCAAAAATTTTATTCGTGTCCAGTCCTCTGAAATGAAACAAAATGAAAAATCATTAAAAAAAGTAATTTTTCTAAATTTGAAACATTTTTATAATTAAGCTATAAAAATGCTTTTATTGTAAATAAATAAGTTTCTATACTTACATGTGATGAACAGAAGAGTAGAAATATCATCATCATATCAAGTTCATGTAGTTGAGAGGTTAGAGAAAACAGTCCATCAGGTGAGCTAAGGAAGCAGAAAGCAAACAGACAGCTCCAATCAGCTGTTTAGCTTGCTCTCTGACCTACTTTTCAGCTAGACTGTTTTCTACAGAGCTGATGCTGTGACATGTGTGATGTGTGTGTGAAAAGTGTTTAATGAAAAAAATTAAAAAAAAGGAAAACAAAAGTGAAAAAAACAGAAAAAAATTGTGAATGTGTTTCAGTGTTTTTTAGTGTTTGTGTTGTAAATTATGTTGTTTGTTTACAAGTGAGGTTGTGTATGGTGTATAAGTATTTGGTTATGTGTGTAATGTGTGTATGTGTGTTTAATAAGCACCAGCTCTGTAGAAGTCATCATCCTGATGACTTCTCTTTCTTTTGGCTCGTCGTGCTTCAAGTGTTGAGTGCAGTTCTCTTCTGTCGGACAAGAGAAGCCGCTCCTGATCCTGAAGCTTGGCCCAGTTGACTGTAGAGGATCCTGGATACACACTGAACTTCCTCATGACTTCAAGCAGTCCTGCTTTGCCTTCATTGAAGCAAGTGACTGCGATGTAGGCACCAATTTCGAGGACTATCAGACCACTGAAACTATGCTTGAGGATGAGCTTCCAAACAGAATGATTGAAACTTTCATTACTGTTTTGCGTGAAGCCTGCAATGCATCTCTCAAGCAAGTCTGGCTTCGTCAAGTCCTCGTAAATCGGTTCAATTGCGTTCATGATGGCAGCAGGAATACTATCTCCATGGTGGAAGTTCTTCAAGTTGTTGTTCGCCTTGACTTTCTGCCACTTGCACCAAGATATTGATCCCTGCGGGCAAAGGTGGTGAGTTGGATCTTCATCTGTAGATTTTTTGTGATGAAATGTTGCCCATATGGCATTTCTCATTTCATCAACAGAATTACTATGGCCACGGATGGCATTGCCATAGTACTTCGTCAACTGGTCAATCCTTTGAGCAGTTAGACGGTTTCTTCCACCAATGGCCAAGTCATCTGTTAGTTTTGTGCCAGCCAAGCTTTTCTTCAGGTTCCTGAGCCTCGAACCCATCCTCTTCTGAACGTGTCCTACACACTCCTTCTTCGTGATGGTGAAATCTTGATAGGGTTTAGCATCGGAAAGTGCTTTGAAGACTCTTGAATCTCCGTCTCCAATGTAATTTGCATACCTTACACCATGGATGGACTCGGATCGCTGGAACATTTCGACGATGCCATCCACTTCCATCTTGCCAGAGCTTCCTTCGTGATTGGCAGAACACTTTTCTCGGTGGGCTTCATACCATTCCTTGTACTGTGCTGTATCCTCTTCTGGTCGTTTCTCGCAGGCTAGGCAAAAGGATTGCTTCGGAGCAACATCAATCACCTTTCCATTGGCATGGCATATTAGTGTTGAAACGCCTTGAAGAGATGAATGTCCTCGTTTCCTCCAACTACCATCGCCTGATACAGTTTGGTGATCATCTTCTTAATTTTCCGTACTGCAATCTTCCTGCATAGCTGCTTTCATCGACTTTTTAGCTGTAATCAAGCTTGCATCTTTCAAGTCTTGATTAATTTTGTCAAAATTACTGTGAGAGATTGGAGTAGAAAAATCCATTACTCCACATAAAGTGCTCAAACCAGTGTGCCCATGACCAAGAATTCTCATGGCTATAACTGCACGCTTGTTCACTTCATAAGCGTTACTTTGTTTTCCAACTTTTCTGCTGGAGTCGATGAAAGCAACTGCGTTACATGATGTACAGGTGATGGATAGCTTACTACCAAGACCTCGTACATCAACTTCATCAAATTTGATGCATCCGCCACAAGCTTTACAAGCCAGAAACTCCTGTAATCCTGGCAGAAGCAAAGAAATGTCAAAGATTCTATTCTAAATTTCACTCGGTTCTACATAAATTGATTTTAATTTTTGTCTAGACCTAGACACAGGAATTTCTGGCGGTACTGATGTTGAGGTACCTGGTAAAGCTTGCGCAGCAGATCTTGAACTCCATTCCCTGGACGTTGAAGGAACTGTATCAGGCGTAGGTGATGCTGAAGTGATTGGTGTTGCTCGTTCTTGTTGTATAGATGTTGATGCTGATGCTGGTGCTGGTGCTGTTGTCGAAACTTCCCATTGCTGTTTTTGATGAAAAATCTTGGGTCTTCTCTTTCTTCTTCCAAATCTTCTTTTTCTGTCAGATGATCCTGAAACTCTATATCTTGAGTCTGGACTCATCTTGATCCCAAATCACTCTCACTTACTCTACTTTTTAACCACAAATGCTATCAATATTATAAAATAAATTATTTAATAATACTGAGCAATGCAGAATAAAAGTTGATATGAAAATTCAAAGCAAGTGTTTTTGCGCTCTTGAATTCTCAATCATACGGTAAAACAGGTTACTAGATGAATAGCCTTTTCGAAAGAATATCGCGCGGCTCCGTCGGTAAGCGCCAAATTCAAAATTCGTTTTTTGCATAATTTTATTCATTGACGAATATTTGCGTCTAATTAATTTTTTATAAAGCATAATAAGTAATCAAATGCTTTTTTAAAAATAAATTATTAATTTAAATAAACAAAAAAGAGGAACATGTGGAAATAAGCAATTTGCAAATTTTTAATATTGCATAATTTTGCTTATTTTATTAATATCTTTTCACGGATTTTAATTGCATAATAGATATTTTTATTGTATTTTACATACAAATATTATGCATGAGAAGCATTAAAAGCTCGAAAAATAATCATGTTCAGTAACACAGCACTGACAAATAAAAACGCGAAAATTACGATTTTTTAAAAATAAGCTATTCGCACGCCTTCAGTTTTTGGTCTGTAGCTTTCTACCCAATTTTTTTTTGGGCAAAAGGGACTTCAGCATCGTATTCTACAGACAATTTCCTATGAAAAAAGTCAATAAAAAAAAATCGATTTTTTGACGACTTTAACTCAGGCCCCACATAGCATGAAAGCTTTCCGGAAGCTTTTTTAAAGCTTTCATGGAAGCTTGGAATCTTTCAGGATGCTTCCACTGGAAGCTATCAGGAAGTACGTAATGTCCGCCCATAGAACTTTCGAAAGTTTCCCGGTGAAGCTTACTGCAAAGTTTCTTGTAAGTTTGCTGAAAAGTTCCATGAAAGCTTCTAAAAAGACTATTCTGAGCTTTCTGAAGAGTTACTAAAGGTTACTGGAAGTATATTTGGAAGTTTACTTGGAAGCTTCCTTGGAAGCTTTTAAAATGCTTGCGCTGGAACCTTACTAGAAGTACGTAATGTCCGCCCATAGAACTATCAAAAAGTTTCTCGGTAAAGCTTACTGCAAAGTTTCTGGTAATGTTGCTGAAAAGTTCCATGAAAGATTCTAAAAAGACTATTCTGAGCTTTCTGAAGAGTTACTGAAGGTTACTGGATGTATATTTGGAAGCTTACTTGGAAGCTTCCTTGGAAGCTTTTAAAATGCTTGCCCTGGAAACTTACTAGAAGTACTTAATGTCCGCCCATAGAACTATCAAAAAGTTTCTCGGTAAAGCTTACTGTAAAGTTTCTTGTAAGTTTGCTGAAAAGTTCCATGAAAGATTCTAAAAAGACTATTCTGAGCTTTCTGAAGAGTTACTGAAGGTTACTGGAAGTATATTTGGAAGCTTACTTGGAAGCTTCCTTGGAAGCTTTTAAAATGCTTGCGCTGGAAACTTACTAGAAGTACGTAATGTCCACCCATAGAACTATCAAAAAAGTTTCCCGGTAAAGCTTACTGCAAAGTTTCTGGTAATGTTGCTGAAAAGTTCCACGAAAGACTCCAAAACGACTATTCTAAGATTTCTGAAAACTTACTAAAAGTTACCGGAAGTATTTATTGAAGCTTATTTGAAAGCTTCCTTGGAAGGTTTTAGAATGTTTCCGCTGGAAACTTACCGGAAGTGTGTAATATCCGCCCATAGAACATTCAAAAAGTTTCCTGTTAAAGCTTAGTGCAAAGTTTCTCGTAAGGTTGCTGAAAAGTTCCATGAAAGACTCCAAAAAGACTATTTTAAGCTTTCTGAACACTTACTGAAGGTTACCGGAAGTATTTTACGAAGCTTTTTTGGAAGCTTCCTTGGAAGCTTTTAGAATGCTTCCGCTGAAAACTTACCGGAAGTGTGTAATATCCGCCCATAGAACATTCAAAAAGTTTCCTGTTGAAGCTTAGTGCAAAGTTTCTCGTAAGGTTGCTAAAATGTTCCAAGAAATACTCCAAAAAGACTATTCTAAGCTTTTTGAACAATTACTGAAGGTTACCGGAAGTATTTTACGAAGCTTTTTTGGAAGCTTCCTTGGAAGATTATGAAATGTTTCCGCTGAAAACTTACTGGAAGTATGTAATATATGTCCATAAATCCCTCAAAACGTTTCCCGCAGAAGCTTACTGCAAATTTTTTTGTAGTTGTCTGAAAAGTTCCATGAAAGAATTCAAAAAGCTTGTTCTAAATTTTCTGGAGGCTTACTACAGATTAATGGAACTACTTTTTTGGAAGCCTTCAGAATGTTTCCGCTGGAAGTTTTTTTTAAAGTTTTCCTTAAAGCTTTTAGTATGCTCGCGCTGTAAACTTCGTAAAAAAAAGCTCTTTAAAAAAGTAAACTTTGAATAGTATTCTAAAAAGGCTAGTTGTACGCTTTAAATATACTAGAAATAGTTTCCTGCAAGCTTTTTATGTTATTCCAAGCTGGTTTTCTGTGTTATTTATAATTAAAAAAAAATTTCATAATGCATAAAAAACAGTTTAATACAGATAAAAAAATTTCAATACTAATGGTTGGTATAATCATAATAATTTTATAATAAATTAGACAAAAGTTTGAAAAGTTATTCAAAAACTGAAACTTTAAAAAAGTGGTTGAAATATAGTTAATTATCTTCATCAGTATTATCTGGTTCATCATCGATATCAATGCCGTTGAAGGGTAGATTTGTTTTAGGCTGCCTGAAACCATATGAATATATTAATATAATAATAAAGGCTTTTAGATACTATTTAAGTGGTTATGATAGGGTTAACGATAAAAAAAAGTATTTTGGAAAGCTCTAAAAATTTCATTGTTTATACAATCATAATAATCATGTAAAATAAACTTACTTATTTTCTCTCGTTAGTCTTGTTTTAGCTGTATCAAGCCATGAACTTATTGCAGACTTAATCTGCTCGTCATCCACATTAGCAAAAGCATTTTTACACGCTTCTGAAAACAAGAAAATTATTATG
Organism: Philotrypesis tridentata; assembly: GCA_018906965.1. NCBI lineage: Eukaryota > Metazoa > Arthropoda > Insecta > Hymenoptera > Pteromalidae > Philotrypesis > Philotrypesis tridentata. The sequence continues at coordinate 62,570 of JACCIB010000723.1, read as the reverse complement.
GGATAAATTATGGGATAAATAAATTATTGTAGTTTACTTTTAGGTAGATTAACTCTTTCAATGACATATTAGATAAGAATCATAACATCCAAGCTTATAAATGGTTTTTAACAGACGATTTCTTGAAATAATGGCATTTATTTTAAAAAAAATCAAATCATTATTTTTTGCAAATTTATTTTTGTATCTTTCATGTATGAAAATAATATAGGAACTATAAAAAATATCCACATAGTTCTAAAGTACTAGAGAAATCTTGTTAATAACCAGTTTTGTTTATGAAAAAAGTTTATGAATATTATGTATGCATGTAGCTAGCTGCCACAGAAAGAGTTATAAATCAAGAAAATAAAAAATGAAATTTACGGTAAAGACAAGTGCATAGCATTAAATTTTTGAATGCTTTACTTGTAGCTTTACGACCAATGAAACTATATGATGTTGCAACTTTATTTGTCAATACAGCACCCATCATATTCTGCATTAATTTTTTGTAGTCTGCACCTCCTTTACTTCTAAGATATTGAACCTAAAACGATTATTATAGTTGAATATTATTTATTTATATTTCTATATATATAAAGCAAAAAATGTGCGAAAATACTAGAGAGTAAATTAGAATCTCGAACAAGTTAGTCCCGCTTTACAGGAAACTAAATAATGGCAACAAAGAAAAGACATGTGCATGCGAAGGATGAATGGTGCGAATAATAAAATAGATGAATAAGCAAACACCTAGTTTTTGAAAGATCATAGCATGTGTTACGATGCTAGTTAGTACTGTTAAAGGATTTCATCGCCATGCTTTAAAAAAATGTATGGTGTATCGCATGATCGATATCAAAGTACACTGATGAGTATAAATTCGCTGTAAAACATATATTTGTGCAGCAAATGTGATTTCAGGTATAGTGCTGCATATAAAAGATATTGTACCAAATACTAAAGCAATTATCACATCTAAAGTCAAATAGTTATCTAAAATTGACAGAAATATTTTTTGAAGCTAAAACAATTCCTTTTTAATGTGGTTTTTGTGTGTATTTGAAACGCATATTTTTTTACATGACAACAGAGTTTTTATAGTTTAAGTGAATAATACTGAAGTAGTTTTCACTACAATATCTTACAATTTATGATAAATATAATTTTTAGATAATTTTGGAAAATTAGAAAATTGTTTGATAAGCAATACAAATATGGTCATTAATTCTTCGTGAAATTAATGATAATATTAGCATAAATTAATTATAATATATCACTCATTTAGCGTAAAATCAATGATAATATTTGTAGAGATCTACTATTAGGGACATAATATTTGTAGACATCTACTACAGTTTATATGAACTTGTATAAAAATTAAGTCTAAAATGAGAATTGGTCCAAAAATAAGATGGCTTAGCTTTCTTCTTAACATTTTACCTTCTACTATTTTAATAGGTACACCCAAAGTAAATATATATTCTGAACCAGTTATGGGACTACAAGTGAACGCACTAAAAAACCAAAAAATATTTATTTTCCAGTATTGAATATATTTATTGTTTTCATCGTAGCGTCCATTACTAACTTAAAGTTTATGCCTCAGAATATATATAAATATATTATGTTCATTTCTCGTGCAATTAATCAACCATTAATGCCTTAAAAGTACTGTATTTTAACAATAAATAATAACAAGCAAAAAAAGCTGCTATCGCTCGATGTGTAATGCAAAAATAAATTGAATCATGTTTTCGAGTTAGAGTTCTTTATTAGTTAGCCGACGTTTCGAAGCCTCATAGGCCTCCTCTCGTCAAAACGTCGGCTAACTAATAAAAAATTATAAAACTTACAGAGGTCGAAAAGATCATTCGATTCATCTTTACAATAATACGTCAATTTTTACCAACCACTAATCTATTAATTTACAAATTAAAAATACCAAAATAATGAAAAGCACCAATCCGTACTATGGCTGTATAATTTAGTACATATACAAGTATGCAACAAAGGTGATTCTAGTACGAATATCTAAGTTGATAATTGAATATGGTACAGGAAATATTAAGCAACAAATTATTATATGATACGATTAAATATTTTAAGATTACAAGGAATGAATTATTGATTTTTGAAGACTGAATCAGTGAATATACGTATAAAATCATAAATTATTGCTTATTATAATTATGTCGTATATAACGTACAATTTAAGCAAAACTTATATTTATTCACTGTATACGGAAATGAAACAAAGCTTACAGCACCACATATTTTATCAGTTTCAGTAACTAAATACGAGAAATATGGGGCTGATTAAATGCAGTGACGCAATTAGATTTATGAAATTCATTTAATTGGCCCCACAATTCCTATATGTGATCGTTCACGGACGTGTAAAGCTAAGTTCCGCATATAGTAAATAAATATTTACCTTAATAACCTTTTTGTCACTGCAATAGTAGGTACCTATAAAAACAAATAACAATACCAAAATCGTACAGTTTTGCCGTTACTGAAACCTTGGAATTCTCGTTCTCTGCTTGTATCCATGTACTATATAAATGTAATTATTAATTTTTAATGAGTAACACATATTTTGAAAATAATATATTAAACAGTTCCATAGCAAAAGAGCAATAAATCATCCGAAGGACTAACAACTTTATTCCTATGTTACATGTAAAATCGTGGATAATCGTCTGTACTGAGAACGAATATCACTTTCATTTCAGTTATTAAGAAAAAGGGACCTTTTAAATTTTCGTTAAATCATTTAAATTTATTAGATTTGCAACATACTTCTAGCGCGAGTGATCATCATTTGTAAAAATAAATATTTACCAATTTCTTGAAGAAAATTTTACTCTCCTTCAGCTTCTTTTCAACTACCTCCATTTTTTTTTAATTCGTTTGCCTCTTCATCGTCTATCGGGAAATGAGTAATGATTTTACAAGTATCTTCTTCTGATAACTGTATGTTCTTTTTCGAAGAGCTACATGTTTGTACGGTCGAGGAAATTTTTTTATCTATTGAATTAATTTTTTTTTCATTGTTTACAGTTTTTTCGAATACTTTTGACATCAATTCTGTAAGAATAAAATAAAGTTATGTAAATATTACACTTGGTATTAAAAAGCGTGTTATGATTATTCTGCGTTTCAGCCGTCATTTTGTGTTTCCAAATTTTTTTCGAAATCTAAATCATTGAATTGTCAAGTTTAGTTCTCTAAAACACGTTTTCTGCATTTCAATCATTAAATCTTAAATGTATTCCATTCGAAAACTCGAAATGAAATTTTTTTTACTTTTGAAAATTGCGTTTTTTTGAAAAAAATTATGTACAGCGTTCGACAGTTACATTTTTTGAAAAATCTGACCAAAGATTTTGAAATTTCATCAAATTTTACATTCTCACATGAAATATAAGCATTGAAAACTATAGTGAAAGTTCGTCCATTCAGGACCTAATGGATTAAAATATTTTGACATAAAAAAATTTAGTTTTACCAAATGTTGCAATTAGTATTTGGCGATCTGACAATGAACTGAAATCAGTTATTTCTGACATAACTTTTTCTTTTCCTTTTTCCTTAGATTTAGCTGGATGAGTTTTATTTTGAGTTGATGTAGCTGTGAGAAAAATGCAATAAATACGTAAAAAAATGGTAATTAAAAAAAAACTAAGATTAACTCATTAAGTCACATGGCTACTACAGAATATATACCAGGTATAATGCAATGAATATATATAACATAGCGTGGAAGATTCCCGAAGCTTCCCAACTTAAGTTACAAAGAAGGTTCCAATAAACGCTATCAGGAAGCTTTGTGAAGGATTTAAAATAGATTCAGCAAAATTATAGTTGAATATTACACGGAAGCTGTTAAAAAGATTCAGAAGATAAACAATTTTAATTCCAAAATACTTCAATTTTAACTAAAGCTTCACATTATTTTTTGTATGATTTATTTATATTATAATAAAACGTCATAAACAATTATGACCGATGGAATGGCAATTTTTTATAATTTGTTTAAAAAATTTAGCAATAAACAAGCGGTGTGAAATATTATCTACGAATGGCGTTGTTGACTATTTGCTATTGTAGCTATGACACTTATAATGAGTTAATGAATTTTAAATTACTTACATGGAGATTCGTCATTGGAGATCTGTATATCATTGTGATCATTTACTACATTAATGAACCTTAGAGAGGGAGGAGGAAGTTCTACCCGGATTTCTGGTAATAATTTTGAATTGTTTATTTCATGATTATCCGCTTCGGAATCATCGCTGATATCATCACCTGACTCTAAATCTAATGGATCACGTGGACCCTTAGTGTTAGATAACTTCAACTTTTTTTTCGGTACTACTTCATCGTAATTTAAAGATTTTCTACATCTATTTGATCGAGATTTTTTTAATCTTTCTTCGTCACTTGCATCAGTTACATCAGCAATTGAAGGAAGTAAATAAATATATATTTTTCAAAAATTCCTATATAGCATATATGTGAAAGTTAAATAATATTAAGCGTCCGAGTGTAGCGAGCATAGTCAGAGTCCCGCCATGAAGAACATTTTATATTATATAGACTAGTATAAATACGCTACCACGGTTATTCGTGTTATTAGTAGCCATTCTGGTACCGTAAGGTTAGCATACGAGCGCAATGAGTGGTATAAGTACGGTGCCACAATAGACTTCTTATGCCATATAATATAAGTATATTTCATATTTTCATATAAAAAGTGAATGTACCATTAGACTTGATAAACTTTGTTAAAGTATATTTTTGCCAATCTTTTCCAACTGATTTCAAACCGATGATTGCATCTTGTACATCTTTGTTTTTTTGGAATGGAGGCCAGAAAAAATCTTTTCTTTTAGGAGTCAACCATTTACTTGGAACCACTCTGTTATCCTCGTTTTCATCAACAATTATAGCATAATTCTTCATTTTTCTGTAATTAAATAATAGTACATTTTTCAGCTATAAGTTAATGTTTTAAATTATTATAATATAATAATATATGTGATATTTATATAAACAACTAGTCAAGTCAATTTACTGCAATAGAATAAGAGTAGCTTAGCGTTTTCCAATTTCTGCCACTATTTCATTACAGTTTAATAGCACACGAAAATACTATTTATTATGAGGTTTTCATTTTGAAAATTTTGAATGATTATTACATTTTAAAATTTAAATAACTTAATTGTGAAATTATTGTTACTATAGAAAACACTTAGCAAAATAATCAAAATATATAATTTTAGAAACATGCAATACTTCAATAAGTACTATTTATCTTTATACCTAAAAAGTTGTCTTTAAAAGCTAAAGGTGAAAGTTTATTTCTCTAAAATTGTTTGGGAAGAAATTGGAATATTCTTTCTGAGCATATTACGAATGTTACCAATATTTTTTTAAAAGAACAATGCTTTTTAGCTTTTAATTTTATTTTGTAGTTGTAATTTTATAGCATGGAAGCTTTCGGAATCTTCCCAGCGAAAATTACAATCAGGTTTCTCAAGAGAAGCTTCCGGGAAGCTTAAACAAAGATTTAATAAACATTCAGCAAGGTTACTTTGAAATATTACATTGACAGCTTACATGCTTCAAGGAAGATTGCGTTGTAAGTTTCAAAATTTGTGAAATTCGAAGCATGATCAGGAGGCTTACTTGAAGCTTTCCTAAAGCGTATTGAAAAGAATCCATCCAATATTTTAAGAAAGTTTCGTGAAAGGCTCTCGTGAGCAATACTGGAAACTTATCAGTAAAGTAATCAAATGTATGATGTCTTTTGTATACGTAATATTGGATGGATGGAACTCTCTGGAACAAACTCTGGAAGTTTTTTTTTATTTTTGTTTACTGCAGTAAATAATGAGTATGAAATTATAATTTAAAAATAATAAGAAACGAAGATGAAATTTTAAGTTTCAAAATGACTGAAATTGAAAGTATGATTTGCAAGCCTTCGTGAAGCTTTCAGAAAACGAACTTGCGAATATTCAATAGAATGTTTCCAGAAAGTTTCGTGGATGGCTCCTGTAAGCACTTGCGGAAGCTTCACTAAAGTAAGAAAAAGTATGAAATTCAATGTTTGACATGAAAACTTCCTGAAGTTTTCCTTAATCCCACTAGGAAGATTTCATCCAACGTTTCAAGAAATTTTTTCGTAAGGTTCTTGTAAGCAATTACGTAAGCCTCACTGAAGTAAGCAAAAGTGTGGAATGTAAAGTATGACATCAAAGCCTTCCTGAAGCTCTTTTAAAGTGTAGTACGATGATTCCATTGGATGTTTCAAGAAAGTTTCGGGGAAGCATTCGGTTAACGTTTCCGGAATCTTCACTAAAGTAAGCAAAACTATAAATTTCAAAGTATGACATCGAAGCCTTCGAGTACGCTTTAGGGAAGCTTCAGGAAGAGTTCCATGTTACACATTGAATTTTATACTTTTCGTTACTTTGGCGAGGCTTGTGTAACTGCTTACAGGAGCTTTCCCCGAAATTTTCTTGAAATATGCGATGGAATCTTCATAGTATGCTTAAGAAAAACTTCGGGACAAACTTCGATATCAAACCTTGAATTTCATACTCTTGCTTACTTTAATTAAGCTACCGGAAATGCTTCCTGGAGCCTTCCACTAAACTTTCTTGAAACATCGGAAAGAGTGTTTACAGTACTCTTTAGAGAAGCTTCAGGAAAGATTCGATGTTATACTGCAATTTTTATATTTTTGCTTACTGCAGTGGGACTTCCATGAATTTTATAGCGGAACCTTCATGAAAGCTTTCATGAAAGATTCGTGTAACCTTACGTGATTCTTTCTCCAAGCTCACATTAAGAATTTCGTAATTTTCCAGGAAGATTCCAGTAATGTTTATATTACCTTCGATGTAATACTTAAGGAAGTTCGCAAAAAACTTTCTTGTAAGCTTCCTCGAAAGCTTCTTGACAGCCCTATGCGCGTGAAAACTTCCAAACTTCCATGGAAGCTTTAAAAATGCTTCCAGGAACCTTCCATGCTATGTGATATATTTAATAACGATGATTTTCAAAGCTTCTCAATGAAGGTGACGGTAAAAATTGGAAGATAAGCTTTAATTATTAGATACATTAAAATAAACATTTTGTATATTTATTTATCACTAACAAATGTGTGTATTATCGGATATGTAATATATCCGTTTGTACATTTTACTATAAATATTTTACAGCGAATTGATTTACATGGCCAATAATCGATGTTAGCAAGTTTATCGACAATATTAATACTTAAAATACTACTTGTAAATCCAGGAAAACAAAATAAACTACGTTTTTCAGTAAATTTTCTCCCTACAATATAACATTTTTTTTGCATTTCAATAATATTTTGAACAATAACAACAGAGGAATCATTGAGCATTACGGTATTATTTGAGTCACTGTCAATATTCAATTGACAAGAATTCATTTTTAAAACTTTGAACTGTTTGTTCCACTGAACATGAGGTAAAGTTGTTATGCTCCGATGATGTTGTTTCTCTGCTATAAATATAACTTCGTTGTCAACTAATTGAGTATTATCTTTTAAAAGTTCATACTCCTTCAATCTTCTGGATACCTGTTGCAGAGGTTTGTCACCTTTTCTTATTAATTTTTTAATGGAACACAAATAATTTTCGAAAGGAAACGCACTAAATTTATCCAGAGGTCCGTACAACTTTACGTCCTTGGCTATATGTAATAGAGCATGCACATTGAAAGAAATATTGTCTTTGCCATAAATACTTCGAAAAGAATCAATAAATTCAATATTTAATGTTTCTGCATAGTCAACATTTGCTGAATTTTTCACTAAATGTTCATTTGATAAAATAACCATGCTTGTATGCAATAACAAAAAATTTCTGTAAACTTCTGGCCTTAAAACTTTCTTCAATATAAAAGGTCCAAGGTAAAGCAAAAAATGACGATATTCTGTAGCTTTCCACAGCTTCCAATATTCCAATGATCTACATCGTCTATTAAAATCATCTGGCAAAATATTTTTTAAACTTTCTAGTGTGTTAGATACGTAACGAATTTCATCTAGTGAAAGCTTATAATTTTTATTCTGTCTTCCTTTATCACCAAGCCAATGTCTAATTAATTGGCGCATAATCCCTAAATATACGGTATGCATGGCATCAATAGGTACATTGGATACCAAACCAACATTAGGCAATTGATTTAAAATTGATTCACTGCGTTGATAATCATGCAGGTATTCAAGGTTTTTAAAACCATCATCTGTTCTTAACATTATATTACAAAATTTCAGTAACTCATCTTTATTTGACAGAGGAAAACAAACACAATTATAATATGTACCTTCGATTTCACACTTACTGCAGCTATTATAACCACTGTGGTATTTTGTACATAGTATAAATGATTTTGCAGGAGAATCAAAATTAAATCCGTGTATCCGTACGGTATAAAGTTTTTGTTCGTGTTCAAAACCTACGGATAACAAATGTTTAGCTTCTTCCACAAATTTTCTTAAAAAAATGTTCGGATCTTCGGGTTTCTTAGTACCATGATAGATGCCTACTACATACACGGGTTTGCAATCATAATCTTTACAAAGAATAGTCCACAAACCCTTTGCAGATGAATTTCCAGTTACTGGAGCTCCATCAATATTAATGAACAATGAAACATTACAAAAAGTATGATGTCGAGCAATGCGATATTCAATAACTTTTTTCACAACACTTGAAAGCCCCAAGTGACAATAATGCCCTAAGTCCATACTGCAGACATTACTAGTTGTTGGTGTATTTAACAGCGTTCGTGGATCTGTTGGAAACTCAGTTTCTGTATTTTCATTGAGGATAAATAACAGTTCTTTCAAAGCAATATGGGTTATTTTGTTCTTTAAGCTCCATTGTATTATATCATTTTGAAAACCGTCAGCACACCTTTCGTTTGTATTTACAAAATCATCTTCATAGTCTGGTATAGAATCTGCATCACTATCGCTATAACGATAATCATCGACTTCTTCATTTTCATCAGCATCAGAACTCATGTCACAAGAATTCATTAAACTATCAACATCGTCAACAGTAACTCCTTTATCATCTGACAATACTGAGTGCGAATTTAAATCAAAAGAAGTATTCTCCATCGGTGAAACTATATCAAATGGATCATTTTCAACTGTTGTTATTTCATTATATGGAATATTATAAACCGAAGCAGTTACATCAGATGTAGAGTTTTCAACAGATTCAGATGTACTACTGGTACCAACATCGGATCCATGACCAATAGCTGCAGATATGCAGTTTTGTAAATTTGTTGCCACTTCTTGCTTTCTTTGTCTCCTTAGATGCCGTGAAGAAGTCGCTTGATACTTTTTCTTTTTACTTGACATGTGTAACTATTTAAAAAAAAAAAAAAAAAGTTACACTCTCGAATTCATAAGTAGAATGAAGATGATCAAGCCATACATATTTTTATACTTTTATATTTTATAACGCTGTGTTATAGGATTGAATTTGATTGGAAATACACTGTACAACTTAGACTGCAACGAACAGCGAACTTACGAGAGCCTTGTAATTTTATCATTCAAAAAACTGTAATGCCGTATCCCCCTTAGTTTTTGACCGAGCGGACTGAAACTCTTTGGAAAATACTCATCTTGAAAGATAAAAATCGCAGCCTTTTTTGGTTTTTTAATAACTTATTTATCTTTCAAGTGCCTTTTTTGTTCTTTTTGTTAATTTTACATGGATTTTTAACAAAAAATAGTTTATAATTCGCTTATCTCACAGGAATTGACTGCGATTCAGACATTTTTTAAATAAACTCCCCTAAGCTAATAAGGTGACAGTAAATTTTTAGGTCCGACCTATGCATACATTAATTATACGGTCATTTTGAAAATTCTCTAAAAACGATTTTCAGGCCATAACTTTTATTCCAAGCATTTAAAAAAAGTGAAATAAAAATGTAGAACTCGATACAATACAATTTTTTTCCTATTGATATCGAAGTTGAGAAATTTTTTCAAATTAACGTAACGATCCTAAATACGAGCGGAGACGGCTCAGTATAAGCAGAGTGTTAGACTCGTAATTCAGAAGTTCTGGGTTCGATGTGCATCTACGGATGCATTATGTAGCTAGACTGTATATCTTAACAAATTGTTTGTTAACAAAATGTTAATAAAGCGTTTTGTTGTTACATCACTCGTGTAAGCGTTAGGAAAGCGTATTATAATCTTAAATGTAACAATTACAATTACATTTTTGCGAAAATTTTTAATTTTTCCGGAAACTGGCCATAATCAAGAAATCAATAGTGATTCAAAATTCTATGAAACTTTTTATACTAACATCCTATATAGTCCCATTACGTTGACCTCGACATGGGTTCTTTCAATAAAGGCATTTTCAATTGGAAGCTTAGAAAATATTTTCCACAAAAATACTGAGTTTTTTAAATTTATGCGGGTATATTTTTTTTTCATAAAAACTTTCTAAGCTTGCAATTGGAAATACCTTTCTTCACATAATAATGACAACTTTTTATAACATACTCCATTTGGTTTCAGATCTCTAAATCCATTTGTTGCTCTGAAATGTTAAGTTAAGCGAAATAACTCATATCCTATAGTCCCACTGTATTGACTTCGCATGGGCTATTTCACTTAACAGAACATTTAGGACTAACAAATGGGTATAGAGACCTGAAACCAAATGGAGAATGTTGTAAAAAAGCTGTCATTATTGTATCAATAAAGGCATTTTCAATTGGAAGCTTAGAAAATATTTTCCACAAAAATACTGAGTTTTTTAAATTTATGCGGGTATATTTTTTTTTCATAAAAACTTTCTAAGCTTGCAATTGGAAATACCTTTCTTCACATAATAATGACAACTTTTTATAACATACTCCATTTGGTTTCAGATCTCTAAATCCATTTGTTGCTCTGAAATGTTAAGTTAAGCGAAATAACTCATATCCTATAGTCCCACTGTATTGACTTTGCATGGGCTATTTCACTTAACAGAACATTTAGGACTAACAAATGGGTATAGAGACCTGAAACCAAATGGAGAATGTTGTAAAAAAGCTGTCATTATTGTATCAATAAAGGCATTTTCAATTGGAAGCTTAGAAAATATTTTCCACAAAAATACTGAGTTTTTTAAATTTATGAGGGTATATTTTTTTTTCAAAAAAACTTTCTAAGCTTCCAATTGGAAATACCTTTCTTCACATAATAATTGCAACTTTTTATAACATACTCCATTTGGTTTCAGATCTCTAAATCCATTTGTTGCTCTGAAATGTTAAGTTAAGCGAAATAACTCATATCCTATAGTCCCACTGTATTGACTTCGCATGGGCTATTTCACTTAACAGAACATTTAGGACTAACAAATGGGTATAGAGACCTGAAACCAAGTGGAGAATGTTGTAAAAAAGCTGTCATTATTGTATCAATAAAGGCATTTTCAATTGGAAGCTTAGAAAATATTTTCCACAAAAATACTGAGTTTTTTAAATTTATGCGGGTATATTTTTTTTTCAAAAAAACTTTCTAAGCTTGCAATTGGAAATACCTTTCTTCACATAATAATTGCAACTTTTTATAACATACTCTATTTGGTTTCAGAGCTTTAAAACCATTTGTTGCTCTGAAATGTTAAGTTAAGCGAAATAACCCATATCGAAGTCAACACAGTGGAACTGTATGGGATGATTAAAATTTAATCTGAAAAGTTACAAATTTAAAATAATTTTTATCAATTGTTGATAATAAAATTATCTATTAACTGAATAGAATAATTCCAGATTTTATTTTTTTTTCCAAAATAGTTTAAAAAAGTAATAACTATGCTCCAAAAGAAAATATATAAAAGCATAATATTGCTTTTATAAATGAAGGGAGAATTTTAAGAAACTCACCTATATATTGATATATGTTCAAAGCAAATCCAACAGCAGAAGTCTTGTCCAGTGTATAAGTGCTATCCGAAACAAGCCGTACCCAGGGGCAAGTCGTTGTTCGAATAAAGTTGTAAATGGCCTTCGGTTACACTAGTTTTTGCCAAAGCCAATCTTTATAGTAGAAGCCAATCTTGCAATACTAGAAGAAACAAAAAAAATATGAAACAGTGTTTTACTATATATAGTATTTATTAAACTGTACTTTACAGCTTATTGAAAAAAAAGTGATTTAATATTTGTCATTAAAATATCTTATAACTAAATAAAAACTTTCTATTTTTGTTGTTAAATACCTAGTATTCTTTTTTGTAATTCTTTTGAATACAGTCAAGATACTAATTGAGCTAGTTCAATAACTGATTTATCACTTACATAAGTAAATTATTCTGTGATTGAGAACACCAATTGTATCCTAACGATACATTAAAGACACCATTCGCATTCTATATATAATAGATACAGTCTCTGAAACAACATGTAATTGGCATTCACAATCACAGAACAATTTTTCATTGAGAGACTGCGTATCTATTATGCAGAAAATGCGAATTGTATCTTAAATGTATTGCTTAAGGATACAATTGGTATTCTCAATCACAAAACAATTTACTCATGTAAACGATAAATCAGTAATAAAAATAGCTAAATTATTATCTTGACTATATTCGAAAAAGTTATAAAACAACATAAAATATTTAAACTCAAGAATAGAAAGTTTTTATAATTACAAAATATTTCGATGGTTTATATGAGATTGTATAAATAAAAGGAACATATAGGGACGCACTCTGAAGTTTTGCTGGTTGAAAGCTAGTAGATAAATTAAAATGTGCGTTAACAGCTGAGAAGAATATGTTTCTATCCCTCGAATATCTATTGAATACTATAAAAAAATTACCTATATATGTACTGTCATGTCCAGCGCAAAGTTTCACCACCAATCACTCAAAGCAAGCTGTATCCTGCAGAGCAAAGCAGCAAGTTGCCCTCGGTTGCACAAATCAATGATGTACTTCAAAACCAGTGCTTTTAGTCAAAGCCAATTTTCCAATCCTAAGAGAGTAAAAAATATGAAACAGTTACACGATATTAAAAGCTTAATAAGAGGTAGGAAAAACAAGAACTTTTTTAAATGGCTCAACTCTAAACTAACACTGCAGAATATAAATAAACATTAAAAGTTTTCTACAATTGAATAATTGTTTGCAATGAATGAAATTATCACAAAAAATAACCTACAATGCCACACACGTGCTCACCATGTGCTCATCACAAAAAGTAACCTACAAAATATATATGACATGTGCATGACATCTACTTTACCGTGATATCTATATTATTTAAAGACACGTCAGCTTAATATGCATTTTATTCTTACCTTTTTAAATTGTTGATGCGAAACACTTTTGCACTTAATTTTTCTCACAGAAAAAGGCGCGGAACAAAGTGAGATGCTTGCTTTCCTTTGTACGTGCGTCGATCATAGGCGTCGATACGCTTAGACAAAAGCAGGATTAAACGTACTGCAGCATACGCAGTGGCGCCGCCTCTCAGGCGGTGTCCCCACATGTATATTGCGCGCGACTTAATTGAAATTTAAATATGGAAATCTTTTGTTACTATTTTTACAATATTGATTGACTAATAAAGTAATAAGCATGTGTACATCATAAATTTATGTCACAAATAAGTATCTCAAAAAAAAAAATAAATAAATAAATAAACAGCATGTGAAAAGTCGGTTTCATTGTATTTTGCAATTCTTCAAAAAGTATGAAATATCGAATCACATTATACCCCGCTATATGCTGTCTTAGTCGCGGATCGCTCGCGCGCTCGTCGCAATTTTTGCCAAAACTTCTGATCATGTTTTTAAATGTAGTCTTTGCAGTATGCTTTAGGAAATCTTCACAAAAGTTTCCATCTCTGATTTTAAAATGGCATACATGATTTACTTTAGAAAAACATTCAGAATTGCTTACATGGGTCTTCCGCCAAACGTTCTTGAAACATTGCTTTGAAATTTCGCAGTAATATTTAGGAAAGCTTTACGAAACGTTCAATGTTATACTTTAAAATTCAGATATATTGAAAATTACATTATATATCATCCTAAAATCTTTCACGTCAGTTTATGGGAAGACTACACCGATTATTTCGTGCAAGATTCCTAAATTGCTTACAGTAGTCTCCCGCCAAACTATCTTGAAATATGGCAAGGAATCTTTACAGTAATGTCTAAGACAGCTTCAAGAAAGTTTTCATGTTGTACTTCAATAAATTTAATGCTTCTGCAATTGCTTTGGAATTGGAGAGGAGTATTCCATCAAACTTTCCTAAACATCGGATGCAATCTTCCCAGTACTTTTTTAGAAAGCTTCATGAATGTTTTCCATCCTACTTATGAAGTTAATACTTGTATTTTGTTCATACTTGTAATCAGTAAATCTTCTGAAATTGCTTAAGGGGTTATGCCTGAGTTAAAGTCGTCAAAAAATCGATTTTTTTTTTATTGACTTTTTTCATAGGAAATTGTCTGTAGAATACGACGCTGAAGTCCCTTTTGCCCAAAAAAAATTGGGTAGAAAGCTACAGACCAAAAACTGAAGGCGTGCGAATAGCTTATTTTTAAAAAATCGTAATTTTCGCGTTTTTATTTGTCAGTGCTGTGTTACTGAACATGATTATTTTTCGAGCTTTTAATGCTTCTCATGCATAATATTTGTATGTAAAATACAATAAAAATATCTATTATGCAATTAAAATCTGTTAAAAGATATTAATAAAATGAGCAAAATTATGCAATATTAAAAATTTGCAAATTGCTTATTTCCACATTTTCCTCTTTTTTGTTTATTTAAATTAATAATTTATTTTTAAAAAAGCATTTGATTATTTATTATGCTTTATAAAAAATTAATTAGACGCAAATATTCGTCAATGAATAAAATTATGCAAAAAACGAATTTTGAATTTGGCGCTTACCGACGGGGCCGCGCGATATTCTTTCGAAAAGGCTATTCATCTAGTAACCTGTTTTACCGTATGATTGAGAATTCAAGAGCGCAAAAACACTTGCTTTGAATTTTCATATCAACTTTTATTCTGCATTGCTCAATATTATTAAATAATTTATTTTATAATATTGATAGCATTTGTGGTTAAAAAGTAGAGTAAGTGAGAGTGATTTGTGATCAAGATGAGTCCAGACTCAAGATATTCAGGATCATCTGACAGAAAAAGAAGATTTGGAAGAAGAAAGAGAAGACCCAAGATTTTTCATCAAAAACAGCAATGGGAAGTTTCGACAACAGCACCAGCACCAGCATCAGCATCAACATCTATACAACAAGAACGAGCAACACCAATCACTTCAGCATCATCTACGCCTGATACAGTTCCTTCAACGTCCAGGGAATGGAGTTCAAGATCTGCTGCGCAAGCTTTACCAGGTACCTCAACATCAGTACCGCCAGAAATTCCTGTGTCTAGGTCTAGACAAAAATTAAAATCAATTTATGTAGAACTGAGTGGAATTCAGAATAGAATCTTTGACATTTCTTTGCTTCTGCCAGGATTACAGGAGTTTCTGGCTTGTAAAGCTTGTGGCGGATGCATCAAATTTGATGAAGTTGATGTACGAGGTCTTGGTAGCAAGCTATCCATCACCTGTACATCATGTAACGCAGTTGCTTTCATCGACTCCAGCAGAAAAGTTGGAAAACAAAGTAACGCTTATGACTACACTCAACACTTGAAGCACGACAAGCCAAAAGAAAGAGAAGTCATCAGGATGATGACTTCTACAGAGCTGGTGCTTATTAAACACACATACACACATTACACACATAACCAAATACTTATACACCATACACAACCTCACTTGTAAACAAACAACATAATTTACAACACAAACACTACAAAACACTGAAACACATTCACAATTTTTTTCTGTTTTTTTCACTTTTGTTTTCCTTTTTTTTTAATTTTTTTCATTAAACACTTTTCACACACACATCACACATGTCACAGCATCAGCTCTGTAGAAAACAGTCTAGCTGAAAAGTAGGTCAGAGAGCAAGCTAAACAGCTGATTGGAGCTGTCTGCTTGCTTTCTGCCTCCTTAGCTCACCTGATGGACTGTTTTCTCTAACCTCTCAACTACATGAACTTGATATGATGATGATAGTTCTACTCTTCTGTTCATCACATGTAAGTATAGAAACTTATTTATTTACAATAAAAGCATTTTTATAGCTTAATTATAAAAATGTTTCAAATTTAGAAAAATTACTTTTTTTAATGATTTTTCATTTTGTTTCATTTCAGAGGACTGGACACGAATAAAATTTTTGGATTATCCTCAAACTTGACAAAGATGACCAGGATATGTATATCTTTGACTTAAATAAGGTCCAGGTGTGAAGAAAAATTGTAAGTATATTTTATATCATTAAATGTCAAGTTAAACTTTAAATGCTTTTTTCTCAAGTTTTGAATTTTTCTCATCTTAGCTCAGTTACCGCATGATTTCTCAAGAACCAATGGACCAATCAACCTGAAATTTTTTGGAGAACTCCAGGAGGCCTTTCTTCACTACTTGAACGGAACAGAATTTGCAAAGATAAGTCAAAAGTGAATGTTATGTATCTAAACATACGTAACATTCACTATAATTACATATATTATAACTTATACGTTGCTAAAATTAAAAATTTTTATTTTTCAGTAATTTCCTGCGTTCAAGCTGAGGAGAAAGCAATTTAGAAGATTTTCCATCCAGTTTGGAAATAATTCATCAACCAGAACTTGAAAATTCATGCGGCAAAGGAAAAAATATGCAGAAATTTAGTACTGCATACATGGAACTATTTACATAGTAAGTATGCATAAATAATTTTTTAAAAATATTGAAATTTACTATTAATATGTATATTTTCATTAGGAAACAAAATTTTTTTTATATTCATTATAAATAATTTTTAATTACCTATTAATTGATAAATTGTTTTTTTTAGGTTTAACTCAGGCATAACCCCTTAAAGGAACCTTCCGCGGAACTTTCTCGAAACATTGAATGCAATCTTTGCAGGAAGGTTCACGGAAGCTTTACAATACTTTCAATTTAAAAGTTTTTCTTACTTTAGTGAATCTTCCGGAATTGCTGACTTTCCGGAAATGAAAGTTTCTTGAAACATTGGATGGAAATATTGCAGTCAGCTTTAGGACAGCTGTTGAAAAGCTTATTTTGTCTTATATTTTCAATTACATTCTTTTGCTTAATTTTTTCAAAATTCTGGAATCGCTTACAAGAGCCTTTCTTCATATTTTCTACAAACATCCGATGGAAACTTCTCAGTCCGCTGTACGACAGCTCCAGGAAAGAATCCATGTCTAACTTTGTAATTAATACATAAGCTTACATTTATAATCTTTCGGAATTGCTTATCGGAGCCTTCTGAGAAGCTTTCTTGAAATATGGAAAGGTACTTCGCACTACGCTTTAGAAAAGCTGCCTAAAAGCTCTCATCTCATATTTTCAATTTTGTTCTTTTCCTTGCTTTATTGAAACTTTCACAATTATTTACAGGAACCTTCCGTGAAAGTTTCTGGAAACATTTGACGAAAATATTGCAGTCTGCATTAGAAAAGTCCAGGAAAGCTTTTATTTCTATCTTTGGAATTACTACTTTTGCTTCCTTTGTAAAACCTTTACCTGTAGAAACTTTCAGAATTTCGGTATTGCTTATCGAACCCTTCAGCGAAAAATTTTAAAAACATCGAATGGAATTTCGCAAAATGCTTGAGAAAAGCTTCACGAAACGTTCCATATCATATTTTCATATTCATTCTTTTGCTTAAATTTTTTACGCTTCCGGAAATGCTTACAGGAGCCTTCCGCCAAACTTTCTTGAAACACCCTATGAAATCTTTGAGTAATGCTTTAAGTAAGTTTCAGGAAAGCCTCCATGTCATACTTTCACTTTCAACTTTGGCTTACTTTAGCGAAGCTTCTCGAAATGATTACAGGGGCCTTTCATGAAACTTTCTTGAAAGATGGTATGCATTCTTCGCAGTGCGCTTTAGGAAAGCTTCAGGAAAGTTTCCATATCATATTTTCATATTCATTCTTTTGTTACCATTTTTTACGCTTCCGGAAATGTTTACGGCAGCCTACCGCCAAACTTTCTTGAAACACCTTATGGAATTTTAGCATAATGTTTTAAGTAAGCTTCAGGAAAGCCACAATGGCAAAATTTCATTTTCATTCTTTTCCTTACTTTGAGGGGGATTCTGGAAATGCTTACAGGAGGCTTTCGTGAAACTTTCTCGATACATCTTATGGAATTTTCACAGAATGCTTTAAGTAAGCTTTATGAAGGCCTCAATGGCCTACTTTGAATTTCAGTTTTGTATTAGTGTAGCGAAGCGTCCGGAAATGCTTACAGGAGGCTTTCGTGAAACTTTCTCGAAGGTCGTATGCAATCTTTGCAGTACGCTTTAGAAATGCTTCAGGAAAGCTTCCATGTCATATTTTCATTTTCATTCTTATATCCTTACTGTAGTGAGGCCTCCGGTCATGCTTACAGGAGCCTTCCGCGATAATTTCTTGAAACATCTGATGGAATCTTAACAAAATGCTTTAAGAAAGCTTCAGGCAAGCTTCCGTGTAACACTTTGAAATTCAACTTTCGCTTACTTTAGCGAAGCTTCTGGAAATGCTTAAATGAGCCTTCCATGAAACTTTTTTCTAAGATCGTATGCAAACTTTGCAGTACACTTTAGATAAGCTTTAGAAAAGCTTTCATGCCACACTTTCATTTGCATTCTTTTCCATGCTTAAGATAGGCTAACAGAAATGCTTACAGGAGTCTTCCGCGAAACTGTTTTGAAACATCTGATGGTATCTCCGTAAAATGCTTGAAGAAATCTTCATGAAAGCTTCCATGTTATACTTTGAATTTCAAATTTGACTTAGTATAGCGAAGGTTCTGGAAATGCTTACAGGAACCTTTCATGAAACCTTCTTAAAAAATAGTATGCAATCTTTGCGGTATGTTTTAAATAAGCTTTAGGAAAGCTTTTTTGTTGTACTTCCATTCGCATTCTTTTTCTTACTTTACTGAGGCTTCTGAAAATGCTTACAGGAGCCTTCCGCGAATCTTTCTTTAAACGTTTGATGGAATCTCTGCAAAATGCTTAAAGAAAGCTGTACTTCAGCTTCTATGTCCTACTTCGAATTTTAACTTTTGCTAACTTTAGCGAAGTTCGTGCAAATACTTACAGGAGCCTTTTATGAAACTTTCTTGAAAGATGATATACAAGCTTTGCAGTACGCTTTCCATCAGCTTTGGGAAAGCTTTCATGTTATACTTTCATTCGCGATATTCTCGTTACTTTACTGACGCATTCCGAAATGCTTACAGGAGCCTTCCGCGAAACTTTCTCGAAAAAATAGATGAAATCTTTGCAAAATGCTTTAAGAAATCTTCATGAAAGCTTCCGTATCATACTTACAATTTGAACTTTCACTTACTTTAGCGAAGCTTATCGAAATGCTTACAGGAGCATTTCATTAAACTTTCTTGAAAGATCGTATGAAATCTTCGCAGAAAGCTTTAGGAAAGCTTCACGAAAGGTTTCATGCCATACTTTGAATTTCATTCTTTTGTGTACTTCTGTGAAGCTTTCGGAAACGCATAATGGAACCATCTACAGAACTGTGTTGGAACATCGGATGGAATCTTCGCCGTATGCTTTAGGAAAGCTTAACGAAAGATTCCATGTCATACTTTGAATTTCAAATTTTGCTTACTTTAGTGGAGCATCTGGAAATGCTTATAGGAGACTTGCATGAAACTTTCTTGAAAGATCGTATGAAATCTTCGCAGTAAACTTAAGGAAAGCTTCACGAAAGGTTTCATGCCATACTTTCACTTTTATTCTTTTGTTTGCTTCTGTGAAGCTTTCGCAAACGCTTAATGGAGCCTTCCGCAGAACTTTCTTGAAACATCGGATGGAATCTTCGCCGTACGCTTTAGGAAAGCTTAACGAAACCTTCCATGTCATACTTTGAATTTCAACTTTTGCTTACTTTAGCGAAGCATCTGGAAATGCTTACAGGAGCCTTCCGCGAAACTTTCTTGAAAGATCGTATGAAATCTTCGCAGTAAACTTAAGGAAAGCTTCACGAAAGGTTTCATGCCATACTTTCACTTTTATTCTTTTGTTTGCTTCTGTGAAGCTTTCGCAAACGCTTAATGGAGCCTTCCGCAGAACTTTCTTTAAAGATCGGATGAAATCTTCTCCGTACGCTTTAGGAAAGCTTAACGAAAGCTTCCATGTCATACTTTGAATTTCAACTTTTGCTTACTTTAGCGAAGCATCTGGAAATGCTTACAGGAGCCTTCCGCGAAACTTTCTTGAATGATCGTATGAAATCTTCGCAGAAAGCTTTAGGAAAGCTTCACGAAAGGTTTCATGCCATACTTTCACTTTTATTCTTTGGTTTGCTTCTATGAAGCTTTCGCAAACGCTTAATGGAGCCTTCCGCAGAACTTTCTTTAAAGATCGGATGAAATCTTCGCCGTACGCTTTAGGAAAGCTTAACGAAAGCTTCCATGTCATACTTTGAATTTCAACTTTTGCTTACTTTAGCGAAGCATCTGGAAATGCTTACAGGAGCCTTCCGCGAAACTTTCTTGAATGATCGTATGAAATCTTCGCAGAAAGCTTTAGGAAAGCTTCACGAAAGGTTTCATGCCATACTTTCACTTTTATTCTTTGGTTTGCTTCTATGAAGCTTTCGCAAACGCTTAATGGAGCCTTCCGCAGAACTTTCTTGAAACATCGGATGGAATCTTCGCCGTACGCTTTAGGAAAGCTTAACGAAATCTTCCATGTCATACTTTGAATTTCAACTTTTGCTTACTTTAGCGAAGCATCTGGAAATACTTACATGAGCCTTCCGCGAAACTTTCTTGATTGATCGTATGAAATCTTCGCAGTAAGCTTTAGGAAAGCTTCACGAAATGTTTCATGCCATACTTTCACTTTTATTCTTTTGTTTGCTTCTGTGAAGCTTTCGCAAACGCTTAATGGAGCCTTCCGCAGAACTTTCTTTAAATATCGGATGGAATCTTCGTCGTATGCTTTAGGAAAGCTTAACGAAAGCTTCCATGTCATACTTTGAATTTCAACTTTTGCTTACTTTAGAGAAGCATCTGGAAATGCTTACAGGAGCCTTGCATCAAACTTTCTTGAAAGATCGTATGAAATCTTCGCAGAAAGCTTTAGGAAAGCTTCACGAAAGGTTTCAAGCCATACTTTCACTTTCATTATTGTGTTTGCTTTTGTGAAGCTTTCGGAAACGCTTAACGGAGCCTTCCGCAGAACTTTCTTGTAACATCGGATGGAATCTTCGCCGTACCCTTTAGGAAAGCTTTGCGGAAGCTTTCACAGCACAGTTTCAATTTCCAATATTTTAAAACTTACAATGTAATCTTCATTTAAGTGTAATGTAAGCTATCAATGCAATATTCCCAAGTAACCTTCCTGAAACTTTATTAAACCTATGGTTAAGCTTCCCAGCAGCTTCCCATGGGAAACTTGATTGTAAGTTTCGGTGGGAAGGTTCCGGAAGCTTCCATGCTATGTGGGGCATAACCCCTTAAGTAATCTGCTTTACTATTAAGTTTTATTAAAATTATAAATTTGTATCGGTAATTTTAGAGTGTGCGTTTTAAATATTAAATAAGACATCCAGGGTGTCAAGTTTGTGGTACAAAAGTTGTAAATAAACTTTTGCGCGTGTCACTTGCAAAATAACGGTATCTCCCAATTTTTCGTGAATAAAGTGCTACAATTTTTTTTATACTATAGATTTTTATCGATCATTTTAGAGAATGCTCTTTGCTCAAAAGTTATAAGTAAACTTTTGAGCCTTTTACTTGAAAAATACTGGAACTGGGTGGTTTTTTCCGAATCTGCAAATTTTTTTTTTAAACTATAATTTTTCGTTGAAACTTTTTGACAGTCTTTCTTAAATTTTAAACAAGAGATCTACGATATAAAAGTAGTAGCACAGAAGTTCTAAATAACCTTTTTGGCCTCTTAATTGCGAAAATTCCCGACTTTCATGATTTTTCTTGAATCAACTGCTAAATATTTATTTAAAACTACAATTTTCTATTGAAACTTTCTCAAAGTGTTTTTTCAATCTTAAGATAGATATCTACGGTGTAGTAAAGCTACTGCTAAATATTTATTTAAAACTACAATTTTCTATTGAAACTTTCTCAAAGTGTTTTTTCAATCTTAAGATAGATATCTACGGTGTAGTAAAGTTGAAGTACAAAAGTTATAAATAAACTTTTGCGCGTGTTACTTGCAAAATAATGGTATTTCCTAATTTTTCGGGAATAAATTTTTTTTAAAACTATAACGTTCTATCGGTAGTTTTAGAGAGTATTCTTCGAATCTTAAACAAAACATCCACGGTATCAAGCTTGTGGTACAAAAGTTATGAATAAACTTTTTAGCCTGTTACTTGAAAAATAGAGTGAATGCGCTATTTAAATGTTAAGTAAGAAATCTACAGTTTAAAAGTAATAGCATCGAAGTTATAGCAATCTTTTCGGCCACTTAATTTCAGAAATTTCCGACTTTCGTGACTTTTCTTGAATAAACTGCTACAAAGTGATTTTTAAATGTTAAACAAAAGATCTGTAGTATAAAATTTGTGGCACAAGTGTTACAGTTAAATTTTTTGGCCTCGTAATGGCAAAACATGCTGATTTTTATTGTAATGTTCAGTCCGATAAAAATTCCTTCTGCTCCTAAATTATTATGTCATAAAACGAAACGAAATATATTATTTAAATCAGAGAGTGCTAAGAATTGACAGGTTTATTGCAATAAATATATTAAGAAGTTTCTAAACTTTTCTGTTAAGAACCCAAGCTGAATGGTCGACCAAAAATCTCTTATGAAGATGCGTCTGAGTGTACTCGAAGAAGACGACATGCTGATCTGGCTTCAAATTTAACAGTCGATGAATGCTATCACGCAGCAAATAGAAAATTAAAAAGTGATGGAAATACCAGTGGTTTCCATCTAATGAAAGAAATTATTGACCCTGATTGTGCCAAAGAAATATTGAAGAAAAGCCGTAATCCTGAGAGTACGCGCATGACTCTTGAGGATGCTGTGGCACTCATTTTAAATGGCAACCTCACAAAATCTACCTACAACCTTCTGAGGCAAAATGCCCTGAAATACAATCATGACTTATATCCTCCGTATGAAGAGGTATTTTTTTTTCTTTTATTATTCTAATAATAAAAATATTCTTCCGGTTCACATCTTAATTTGAGGTTAGTGCACGTGAAGTGCAGTGTTCTGGCTCGTCAGTAGCATTAGAAAATCATGAACGAATTTACAAATTTGAAAATTTATTTTTCACCACACAACACGTAAAGTACGTAGTTTACTCTCTCCTAGCGGCGACTAAAGAATGCCATGTAATCCCTAGGGAGAATTAAAAAAACAAATGCATAACTCTATACTCGTGTTACATTAATGTTATCTTTTAAAATGATTCTTTTTCAATATTGATTGCAATATATAGTCTATTGACATCTATATTATAAAAATCTATCTAGTATAAAAAGTTTATTAGTGGACTGATTATTTAGAGGTAATCAGGAAGTTTAATATTGAAATAAAATTTTGTTTGATTATTATGCTATGTTTATCTATAACACAAATAATAGAAATTTAAATGTACTATTTTTTTTTATAAAGTAACGCTTCTATTTTAAAATTTATAAAGAGTTATTATGCACATTGTGTTATTTCTGGCATTGCCATTTAGCAGATAGAAAAATGATTGGTTTGTTTGTTAAAAATCATAAAAAATAATATAATGTATTTAAAACGCTGTTCATTGACATTTTTGAAAATTAGCTATAAGCTCACGCGTCTGAAATTTCTAATGTTATTAAAAAACGAAAATTTCTAAATTTCGAATGCCCTTTACAGTGGTCAAAAACAATTGATTAACATCATAATCTTTCAAAATAAGGTTTATGAGTAATCTGCAATAATATAAAAGTCGTTTTTCAACCCTCGAAAAAAACAAGGGTAAGTATAAATTAAGTAAAACTTTATCGCGCATTCAACTATTTCTTTATAAAAGAACCAAAATATTATCAGGTTTTATCTAAAAGAAGTTTTGTAAAGATCGAAGGGGTGAATTTCCCCATAGCGTCATCAGAACATAGAGTAATCCTATTAGTGCGACTTTGAGAGTAACTCTTATTTAATTGTATTAATTCAAACAAAATTTTAACGCGGCATTTTAAAGCTTGTAGTCGCAAATATTTAAAAAAGAAATTTAATCGAAATCGATGGGGGTAAATTTAGAAATATCGTTTATAGAACATACAGTAAATGTAGAGTAATTGTGTAAATACAACTTTGCTAGTCGCTCTATTTTTTGTTTATGAGTATATGAGGAATTTTACCAAAAATCTTGGTTAAACGGATCCAAAAGTTGTACTTTTTTTATTTTTGAGGGCACACCTATCGGACCATGCCTTAAATCATCTCAAGCAATAAACTGGTGTGTATCTGCCCAAAACCAAATGCCAATAAAGAGCTATAGGTGAAGAACCGAAAAAAAATCAACGCGATTTTCACACTTTTTATCAAATATACTGCATTATTTACCGTATAAAAATTTTTTCGATTTTTTTTTATATACACAGTCTTAAAGAACACAAAAAGACCTTCAATTTGCATATAAATTTCAAGACAACAAGCTATGCTTTAGTTATTTACGATTTTCTATGCATTCGTTTTCATCGTTTATTAGCTTAAATTAAAGGTCTATTCTTCTATTTTACAGCCAATAGATCCAAATTAAAATTTTTTAAAGTCATGAGCTATATATATGTTTTTCATGTAGATCATTCTTTGATAGCTATATGATAACTAAAATTTTTAGACTCGATCGCAAATTATGATATTTTAAATATAAAAAGATAAACGATTATTTTAACACTTTTTTATGCAAAGGATCGACAAAATGCAGAGATTTTTCGTTTTTTCAATTCCTTCTTAAGTTTGATCCAATCAATCATTTTTAAAGATCAATAGCTCAAATTAAAGCTACTTTCTTCTACTTTCTTTCTAAATTATCAGAGTTTACAATGTCTTTTGTGATGAACTATATATATGCTTCTAAATGTAAACGATTGATTAGATCGGAATGTACGACGATTTGAAAAAAGACAAATATCGGTATTTTCCAAGAATTATCTCTATTTCAGCAAAATACAAAAATTTTTCCTTTCTTCAAATGCTTTAAACTTTTAAACCAGTTGCGCGTTTTCGAAGTTTAATAGCTCAAATGAAAGCTCTTTTCATCTACTTTTTTGTTAGTTAGTCTAAAAAATTTTATTATCATGTTGTGTACTATATATATGCTATTAAAAAACGATCTACTTGATAAGCATATATATAGTTCACTACATTCAAAAAATAAAAATTAGACTTATTGGCTGAAAAGTTGAAGATTAGACCTTTAATTTAAGCTATTAACCGTTGAAAAAGAATGCCTAGATGAAAAGTTTAAAGGATTTGAAAAATAAAACGTTAAATGGACTAACATCGCAAACACCTAAGGCAAAGCTCGTTGTCTTCAAACGTGAAGAACTTTTGTTCGAGAAGACCAGTGCATCCGATTCCGACAAATTTATATGCAAATTGAAGATCTTTTCGTGTGCTTTAAGCTGTATACATCAAAAAAATCGGAAAAATTTTGTATACGGTAGATAATTCAATATATTTGATACAAAATGCAAAAATCGCATTGATGTTTTTCCGTTTTTTGCCTGTAGATCTTTGTTGGCATATGTTTTTGGACACGTACACACCAGGTTCTTGCTGGAGAGGATTTAAGAAAGGAAACTAGCATACTCTGATAAGTGTTCCCTCAAAAAAAAGTGCAACTTCTGAATCCGTTTAATCGAGATTTTTGGTAAAATCCTTATATATATATATATATATATATATATATATATATACACACACACACACACACACACACATACCATTGTTTGTTGATCAATTGATCATTGATTCAATTCTTGATATTCAATAGTTTTTGACCACTATAAAGGGCATTTGAATCATAGGAATGTTCGATATTCAATAACATGAGAACTTCAAGACGCGTTAAAGCTCTCTTGTATTTAATAATCTGTTAAAAGTAACTATACAAATTCTTTCTCTTCTCTAAATACTCTGACGTGAAATTTTTACAGAATTTATTTTTATTAATTTTTATATAGTTGTGCATAATTTAATAAATAAAAGAAAACTATATAGTGCGCTTTAGAGAAATACATAAGTTAGCGTCAATTGTTTAACTGTCGTCTGCGGGCTTCGTTTTCAAACCATCACAAATTTTTCGTTTTTATATGTATTATTGCTTTTAAGTGAACGCATTTTATGCCTGGTGAGGTGAAAAGTAGTATATGCACCTCAGGAGTAGAGTCAGCAAAGTAGGCACTATGTGAAGTTGCCGCCCGAGCGAATCGAGAGAAAAAACTATAATTTTTTTGGTGCATAATGTACTATTTTTCTCGTATAAATGGCATTTAATAAATACCTAAATAATACCGTGTTATTGTCTTGAAGGATTCTAAGAACATTGATTGGATACTTAAACTATCATACAGTTGGAATACACACTTTTTTAATAAAAAATTTTCCATAATCAATTTTATTTATAGGTTGCAAAATTCAAAGAAGAGGCGTATCCAAAGGGAATATTAGTAACTGAGTCAAAGTGTGTGGTCAGCGTGCAAGATTTATTACGGTCGAGCGGCTATTCAAATTTATAAATATAGATTTTTATGATAAGCCGGACACAACTTTAGTTTTACTCGGGAAATACAGCTTCGATGGAACGAATGCAAATGCATACAGACAAAAATCTGACGTCGAAAACAATTCGTTTTCCAATATATTTTGCACGTCCTTCGTACCGCTTCAGTTGGTAGACGAGTTCACTGGCACAGTGTATTGGCAAAATCCCCGGCCTTCTTCTATGAAATTTTGTCGTCCGGTAGAAATTTCGTATGAAAAAGAAATGGACGAGCTGTGCAGAAACCAAGAGTGCCAGTTAAAAGCTCAGATTCAAGAGCTGGAACCTACGTCTATCGCTGGGTGTACTGTTACGTGCAAAATGCCCTTAACAATAGTCGACGGAAAGGTTATAGAAATCAGTATATTTTATTAATTTATTTATTATGTTTTACGGGCCAAAGGCCCTTTCAAAAAAATTTTATTTTATTTTAACCCGTTAACCCATTAAGTCCTGAATGGACAAATTTTCACTGCAGTTTTCAACGCTTATATTTTATGTGAAAATGGATTGTCAAAGATTTATGAGTAACAGTATTCGATGTAGAATTTAATGAACTTTCCGAATTTTTGGTTAGATTTTTCAAAAAATGTAAGTGTCGAACACTGTACATGGTTTTTTTTAAATAAAAAGCAGTTTTCAAATGTAAAAAAATTTTCATCTCGATTTTTCGAATGGAATACATTTAATATTTAACAATCGAACTGCAGAAAACGTGTTCTCGAGAGCTAAACTTGAAAATCCACCGATTTAGATTTCGATTAAAAATTTTGAAACACATAAAATGGCGGCTCAAACGCAGAAAAAATATAAAAATCTTCTGGGATTTTTAACTCGAACAAGATGGAGTTTAGTGAAAAATCTTACTGAACAAAAAGTTCTCAGAATTGATCAAAGAATACGCTGAAATTTTTCCAGAACATTTTGGCGAATTTTAGAATTTTTCAAAATTTTGAAATTTTGTTTTGTCAAAAATGTTCCTAATGTTTCTGAAAAAATTCCAGCGTGTTCTTTGATTAATTCAGAGAATTTTTTGTTTAGTAACATTTTTCACTAAACTCTATCTTGTTCGAGTTGAAAATCCTAGAAGATTTTTATGATTTTTCTGCGTTTGAACCGCTATTTTGTGTGTTTCAAATTTTTTTTTCGAAATCTAAATCAGTGGATTATTAAGTTTAGCTCTCCAGAACACGTTTTCTGCAGTTCGATTGTTAAATATTAAATTTATTCAATTCGAAAAATCGAGATATAAATTTTTTTTTTCTTTTGAAAACTGCGTTTTTTGGAAAAAACCATGTACAGTGTTCGACAGTTACATTTTTTGAAAAATCTGACCAAAGATTCTGAAACTTCATTAAATTCTACATCGAATACTGTTACTCATAAATTTGTCACAATCCATTTTCACATAAAATATAAGCGTTGAAAACTGCAGTGAAAATTTGTCCATTCAGGACTTAATGGGTTAAGCCCAAAAACGCTCCTAATGGTACACCGCTCTTTCGGCTATTATAACTCGTGCAATTCAACGTACAAAAAATTGAGAGAGACACTATTTTAAAGCTGAAGATCTCCCCTTTTCAATGGTGTACCCGAAAATGCGATAAAAAAATCGTTTATTATGTGTAAATATGGTTTAAATAAAAAAACACGGTTTTTTCAAATTTTTTTTTATAAAATCAAGTGTTCCAAATGGTTCTCGCTTTGGAAACCACTTGGAACCTCAATAACTGGTGGCATAAATGTCTAAGCTTTCATAATATGCGAGTTCGAAATCGATTTTTCATCTCGGTGTTTTAAAAATGGCGCATTAATGACGGAATTTTCGCCAAAACATTCATGAATTTTTTACTTGAAAAGTATGGACTTTTCGAAAAAGTCAAAAAGAAGAAAAAGTTCTTAGAATCACTTGTATAATACATCAGAATTTTTCGAAAAGTTTTAAGCAATTTTTTGAATTTTGCAAATTGTCGTTTTTCGAAAATTTTTAAAATTGCTCAAAATTTGTTAAAAACTTTTTATTCTTGGTTATTTTCCATATAAATTTATTGTTTTTGCGAAAAAATTCATAAATGTCAACATAATT
This sequence comes from Philotrypesis tridentata, assembly GCA_018906965.1. Lineage (NCBI taxonomy): Eukaryota > Metazoa > Arthropoda > Insecta > Hymenoptera > Pteromalidae > Philotrypesis > Philotrypesis tridentata. The sequence goes on along the minus strand of JACCIB010000723.1, from coordinate 33,549 downwards.
GATCATCTGACCGATTTTTTTTATTTAAACCATATTTACACATAATAAACGATTTTTTATTGCATTTTTGGGCACAACATTGGAAAGGGGAGATCTTAAGCTTCAAAATAGTGTACCTCTCAATTTTTTTTACGTTGACTTGCATGAGTTATATGTTTTATTTATTTTTACACAAACATTGGTAGTATACCTAATAAATAATAAATTCATTATAGGTCTGTAATGCTCTAAATTATTCGTCAAGCCAAAGATGCTTTGTCTGTGATGCAACGATTGGACAATTCAACGATATTGAAGCCATGCTTGAACGAAATCTCAAAGAAAACTCATTGGAGTATGGATTTTCAGTCTTGCATGCCAATATTCGGTTCATGGAACTAGTACTTCATATCTCCTATCGTCTAACGTTAGATAAACCAGTATGGAAAGTAAGTAATAGACATATATTTACTTATGCAAGTAGACAAATTGAGAGATCGATTCCATGTTCGCGGCCGGCTCTCACTTTATAGAATGATTGAAACACCGAAAAGAGATAAATATTATTTTTGATAATTATATTTGCCCTATGCTTTCTTTCCAATAAAATAGCTGTTAACAATTAATTTTGAAAATCTTATAAAAATGTAGTTGAATGTTTTTCGAAGTAGTGTTAGCCAAATATGTATGTTCTTAAATAATTACTATTATATATATATATATATATATATATATATATATATATATATATATTAGGCTGCCCAGTTTCCGACCCTATCGTGCGAATTTCAAATAACAAAAGCCCTACCGATAGAGAGGCTCAGTGCGAGTACAACAGATTTTGAATTTTTTGAATCGAATAATATTTGATAGCTCCCACGCGAATGCAAAGATCTGTGACCTAGTGTAGCAATGTCACTGAAAAAAGTAATGAGCAGTGCAACGATACAATAAGCATCATTATCCTCGGCATAAATACTCGATGGATTTTATGGTAGGGTCCGGCCAGTCCGGCTTTTCGGGACCTCCCGCTATAGGATCGACAGCACGCGTAGCACCATATGTTGTGCAGGAGGGACCGAGGGCTGCGAGGAGGGCTGTGAAAGTATCATAACAGCTTAAGCTTGAAAAAAATTTGACTTTTCACTTACTTTTTGAAACGAAAACCGAATCTTTGGCTTGAGTTTTAGGCCTGTTATTAAAATCATTTTGGTAAAATTTTTTTTGGAATCGTTTCTGCACGAATTGAAGAATACTGTGTCAAAATTTCAAAGTCGTCGAAGCAGTAGAAGGTACCTTAAATCGGCTCCAAAGATGAGTAGTTTTAGTCGAAATATGCACCTGTTAACTTCTTTAAATATTAACTTTTTTGAACCAAACTTTTTCGAGTCTATTGCTACGAACACGGTGATAAGCATGAGAAAAAAAAATATCAAAAAATGACTGTAATTTCATAGTTACATACGTTTCCTTGTTTGCCTATGTTATATCCTATTTAAAAAAAATAAATCGCGTGGGAGCTATCAAATATTATTCGATTCAAAAAAATCAAAATCTGTTGTACTCGCACTGAGCCTCTCTATCGGTAGGGCTTTTGTTATTTGAAATTCGCACGATAGGGTCGGAAACTGGGCAGCCTAATATATATATTTAATGCAAACTTCCGAAATGAAATCCAGTGGTAATGGAACGAAAGAAGAAAATTCAGAACGAACTCAAAAAGGAATTGAGTATTTTAGTCGATGTGCCAAGCCAAGCATTCGGCAATACCAATAATGGTAATACGGCACGGAAATTTTTTAATAATATTGATGTTGTTGCACGAGTAACAGGTAAGATTACGATATTAATTGCGTATTAATGAAACATACAAATTCTAGTACCTAGGGTGGCTCCATTAAAATTAAATTACATTCATCATAAATTACAATAATAAATTTTGTTTTGCAGGATTCAACGAAGACTTGTTGCAAAAATTTAAAACGATATTGTCGATCGTTTCATCAGGGCCTTCCATCAATAATGATGCATTTGCAGCATACTGCAAAGATACGGCATTGATCTACGTGAAGCTGTACAGCTGGTATAAAATGCCTCCGTCAATGCACGTAATATTAATACATGGGCATGCCATAATGAACAAATTATTTCTACCGATCGGTATGCTGAGTGAAGAGGCGCAAGAGAGCGCACACAAAATTATAAAAAGATTTCGAGATAGGTTCTCAAGAAAGGATTGTCGGTACGTTAAATAATTTAGTATTTACATAGTAATTAAACGTTATAAATAATCTTTTTTTCAAACGAATTTTCAAACGATTTTTTTTATGATTACTGCTTCAAGATTATCTTCAGAAATTCGAATAGTTTTTACTAATGTTTTTGAGTGTTGCTTATTATAATATACAAATGTAGAATATTTCAGAAATAATAATCGATTAAATAATTATTTATTTTTAAAATTATCAAATAATGATTAATATATAATGCTACTATAATTTTTGTGTTAGGATATCAACAAATACGGACATGCTCCAGCGTTTATTTTTGAATTCCGACCCATATTTTTCAATGAGTCAAATAAAAAGTAAAAAGAACAGGTGTCTGACGCAGGAGATGGAAAATCTTATTTTAAATAATGAAGATTTTGAAGAAAATGATTATAAAAATTAAAGTTTCGTAGACTCATGAGTCAGACAATTATTTTTCAAAAAAAAAGTATTTTATAATTCTTTTGTTGTTATTATCGATCTCTCCGAGGCAATGGTTTAGAAAGGGTTTAAAAAATTAAAACTCCTTTCTTTTAAGAAACGACGTTTCGGCAATCATCGTCGCCCTCATCAGGAAACTGTCAAAAAATTTTTTATTACGATAAACATACAGACTTTAAAATGAACAGAGTATTACATAGAAAAGGCGATATTTTTGAAACTTACATATTGGAGCACATTTGATTTGTGTACATCTCGATAATCCTTTCCCTCGGCTAGTTAACAGTGGGGGAAGAGAGAGACCGAGTGACAAAGCTATTATTTATACCGCTTTGTCAGCTACTGTCTCGGAAGTGAGGAAGTAGCCGGCAATCGTTGCTTATATAGTGCGAAAAGTCTTTCGCGCGGTTTGTTTACATATGACGTCACGCATCACCTCATCCTTTCGATGTATACAAATTTAATTTTAAATCTTAAGTTGGTATATTAAATGTGTGTACACGTTATTGAGTTTCTGGGTATCCACTTTCTTATTGATACCATTATCTTGCAAATGTATATGCATCATTTCCGAGATCAATCTTTTATTTAAATTGTTTTCTTTGTCTTTTATTTTAAATCCTTCAAAATTAAGTAATGTTGTTTTTCTTAAATGAATGTCGCACCCGCTCGTAGAAACCATCGATGTACGGTATGCTAATGTGATTGTTATATGTATTGTTTTTCGCACATTGCTCTGGTTTTTTAATCATTCTGATTGCAGATAATCGTTTTTTGACGTATTTTTCAACGAAAACAGAGGGGTAATCATTATCGAATAATAGACATTTTACAATATCAATGTTTTTCTGATGAAAACATTTATCCGATAACTTCACCGCCCTGTCAACTAGATTCTATACCATGGCAATTTTTTGACTTATCGGGTGTTGCGAATTAAAGTGCAAAAATCTGCCAGAGAAAGTTGGTTTCGTGTACCAATCAGTTTTTATTTTATGTGTTTCATTAATCAATAATACGTCCAAAAAACTTATGGATTTATTCACTTCCATTTCATGTGTAAATTGGAGTCTGCTATTATACGAATTAAATATTTTTAACGTTTCATCTACTTTTACTTTCGGAATACAAGTAATGATATCGTCGACGTAACGGAAAAAGAACATAGGTTGATAAGTTAATTTTGAAATGCACTCCGTTTCGAGATCATCCATAACAATGTCAGCGAATAATCCCGAAATCGGGGAGCCCATACGTGTACCAAAAAGTTGTTTATAAAATTTACCATTGAATTGGAAGTATGTATTATCCATAAGTAGACTACAAGCATCTAAAATATCGTCAAGTGGAATTTCAAACTTTCTCGCTATTTGTATGTATCTTTTTTCAATACTCTGCATGACTAGTGTTTTATCAATATTTGTATATAACGATTTTACGTCTAAGCTGACAATACAGTGGTCATTCGGAATGTTTACATTTTTAATTTTATCTATAAAATCATAACTATTTTTTATGTATGAACGAGGTTTTTTAATACTACTTTGTAAGATTTTAAATAAATATTTTGATAAAAAATATGTAGATGAGCCTATTGTTGAAATAATAGGTCTTAGAGGGTCATCGGGGGAAAGGATTATCGAGATGTACACAAATCAAATGTGCTCCGATATGTAAGTTTCAAAAATATCGCCTTTTCTATGTAATACTCTGTTCATTTTAAAGTCTGTATGTTTATTGTAATGAAAAATTTTTTGACAGTTTCCTGATGAGGGCGACAATGATTGCCGAAACGTCGTTTCTTAAAAGAAAGGAGTTTTAATTTTTTAAACACTTTCTAAACCATTGCCTCGGAGAGATCGACAATAACAACAAAAGAATTATAACAAACTACCGAGGGATAAAATCATACTAGATAGTGTATACACACTCATCTAAATACATTAAACATGGACCGTGGATCTTCACCGGTTCTAAGCAACGTTTCCTTTGACAATATTGAGAGAATATACGGAGCTGACGCACGACAGCACATTAAGACATGGATCACGCTACAATGAGACCTAACGAGAGCAAGATCCCAAAGACATTTCCTACTGCGATGCAGGACATACGACACACGCCCTGCAAACGTCAACAACATCACAAGTAGTCTGAATCATTTAAATTTTCATAGTGACTCGGTTCGAAATCAATTCAAAAAAGTTGTTAATAACTTGCAACATATGATTCTAAATCTTGAGATCGAAGATATTTGTATACATATTAGTTTTATAGAATCACAGTGTGAAAAAATACACAAAGTTTTACAAGAAATACTTCCACATGAAATTTTAGATTTTGTTACGTCAAATCAGGACAAGCATAATACCAACCTTCGCTTTAATCTCAGTACGACTCATAATAGAAAATTCGACAATGTAAATAGAAAAAATGATACGAATCCGAGTTTTGATAAATGGTTCACCAATTTGACAAATATAGACATACCGACTAATGTAAAATATGTGACCGCACTAGGTAGGAAATTTAATCCTACGAGTAGTCTTAATGAAGTTCTAGTTATTGAATGCATCAAAAACTTAGAAAACACAATATCAATTAATAACATTCCCGATAGTACTGCAAATAGAGTCCGAAACACATTAATAAATAATATCACACAACACCGTAATAAAACGAGACACATAACTATAGAAGAAAAGATTTTTGAAAATAAATTAACGGAAACTAAGAATTTCATTAAGACTCATAAAGATATTATGTTCACCTTTGCTGACAAAGGTAATGTAACAATTGCGATGTATAAACACGATTATATTGATAAGATGGAAAATCTTTTAGCTAACACTAACACATACAGTATAATTAAGAAACATCCATTGATAAAATTGCAATCGAATGTAAAGAGGCTAACAAATAAAAAATAGTTATGATTTTATAGATAAAATTAAAAATGTAAACATTCCGAATGACCACTGTATTGTCAGCTTAGACGTAAAATCGTTATATACAAATATTGATAAAACACTAGTCATGCAGAGTATTGAAAAAAGATACATACAAATAGCGAGAAAGTTTGACATTCCACTTGACGATATTTTACATGCTTGTAATCTACTTATGGATAACACATACTTCCAATTCAATGGTAAATTTTATAAACAACTTTTTGGTACACCTATGGGCTCTCCGATTTCGGGATTATTCGCTGACATTGTTATGGATGATCTCGAAACGGAGTGCATTTCAAAATTAACTTATCAATCTATGTTCTTTTTCCGTTACGTCGACGATATCATTACTTGTATTCCGAAAGGAAAAGTAGATGAAAAGTTAAAAATATTTAATTCGTATAATAGCAGACTCCAATTTACACATGAAATGGAAGTGAATAAATCCATAAGTTTTTTGGACGTATTATTGATTAATGAAACACATAAAATAAAAACTGATTGGTACACGAAACCAACTTTGTCTGGCAGATTTTTGCACTTTAATTCGCAACACCCGATAAGTCAAAAAATTGCCATGGTGTATAATCTAGTTGACAGGGCGGTGAAGTTATCGGATAAATGTTTTCATCAGAAAAACATTGATATTGTAAAATGTCTATTATTCGATAATGATTACCCCTCTGTTTTCGTTGAAAAATACGTCAAAAAACGATTATCTGCAATCAGAATGATTAAAAAACCAGAGCAATGTGCGAAAAACAATACATATAACAATCACATTAGCATACCATACATCGATGGTTTCTATGAGCGGGTTCGACATTCATTTAAGAAAAACAACATTACGACCATTCCAAAAATACACAGTGATATGTGCAATATTATTGTGAAAGGAAAGGATAAATAAGAGAAACACCTAGAGGAAAATGTTGTTTATAAACTTGGATGTAACGATTGCACGGCTACATATGTGGGACAAACAAAAAGAAATGTGTGTACACGTATTGAAGAACATAGAAAATCTAAGGACAGTGTCATTTCCGAGCATAGTAAAAAGTACAATCATACTTTTAATTTTGAAGGATTTAAAATAAAAGACAAAGAAAACAATTTAAATAAAAGATTGATCTCGGAAATGATGCATATACATTTGCAAGATAATGGTATCAATAAGAAAGAGGATACCCAGAAACTCAATAACGTGTACACACATTTAATATACCAACTTAAGATTTAAAATTAAATTTGTATACATCGAAAGGATGAGGTGATGCGTGACGTCATATGTAAACAAACCGCGCGAAAGACTTTTCGCACTATATAAGCGACGATTGCCGGCTACTTCCTCACTTCCGAGACAGTAGCTGACAAAGCGGTATAAATAATAGCTTTGTCACTCGGTCTCTCTCTTCCCCCACTGTTAACTAGCCGGGGGAAAGGATTATCGAGATGTATACAAATCAAATATGCTCCAATATGTAAGTTTCAAAAATATCGCCTTTTCTATGTAATCGTCTGTTCATTTTAAAGTCTGTATGTTTATCGTAATAAAAAATTTTTTGACAGTTTCCTGATGAGGGCGACGATGATTGCCGAAACGTCGTTTCTTAAAAGAAAGGAGTTTTAATTTTTTAAACCCTTTCTAAACCATTACCTCGGAGAGATCGATAATAACAACAGAAGAGTTATAACAAACTACCGAGGGATAAAATCATACTAGATAGTGTATGCACACTCATCTAAATACAAAAAAGTATTTTTCTGTTACTGTATATATAATATAAAATTATATTTTTTTTATATTAATATGTGTCTTTTTACTTAAGTTACTCTTTAGACAAATTTACTCCAACTTCTTATTCTATTTTTTTCAAATCCTTCTCCATTTTGATCCAAGCATTCGTTTTTAAAGTTAAATATCTCGAATTGAAGCTCTTTTCTTCTACTTTCATTCTGATTTATCAGAGTTTACAATTTCTTATGTGATGAACTATATATATGCTTTTCGATTAGTATTTACTAATTTTGAGAAGCATATATAGCTTACCACAATGGAATCATAAGTTTTGGATCATCTAGAAAAATTTAGAAGAAAACAGCTTCAATTTAAGCTATTAAACTTTGAAAACGGTAGATTACACACGAAAATACGACAATATAAAGAAAAGCAAATATTATTGCTTTTTTCCACGAATTAGCGTTATTTTAGCAAAATACAAAAATTGTTCCTTTCTTCAAATGCTTTAAACTTTTAAACCAGTTGCGCGTTTTCGAAGTTTAATAGCTCAAATGAAAGCTCTTTTCATCTACTTTTTTGGTAGTTAGTCTAAAAAATTTTATTATCATGTAGTGTACTATAGATATACGCTATTAAAGAACGATCTACTTGATAATATAGCTCACTACATTAAAAAAATAAAAATTAGACTTATTGGCTGAAAAGTAGAAGATTAGACCATTAATTTAAGCTATTAACCATTGAAAACGAATGCCTAGATCAAAAGTTTAAAAGATTTGAAAAAAAAACGTATAATGGACTAATATCGCAAACACCTGTAACGTCCTACGACGTTATTTATTTTTAATCTATGAGTTACAAATTTTAAACTAATTTTCAAAATTCAATGCCAGGTATCCGCAATTTCAATTAGAACTAGGAATTAAATTTGATAATTTATTGAAATTTGCGGAAAATGAATTATTAATAAACAAATTGAGTAAAAGTCAGGATCGCGTTTTGCAAAGTTGCAAAACGCGAAAAGTGGGTCGCGCGCTAACGAGTTGAGTGGTCTGGTATACTACACATTTCATTAACGCGGACACAAATTTTTAACGCGGACAAAAATCTGTAGCGTGAACACGATACTATACTGCAGACATATCAGAATCGCGCACACAAATTTTTAATGCGGACAGAAATCTTTAGCGCGGACACGATCATTTTAGGCGGATAAATTCATTTTATGCGGACAGGTTCAATTTCTGTGGACGAATATAATTAGAATTGGCGATTATTTTCGTCGTGGACAGATATATTCAGGGCGAACTAGTATATTTAAAGTATATAGCAAATTATGTACAGTAAAAAATCAAATGAGTGATAAGGATAATAAAACCGTTGAGGATTCTTTGCCATTTAGAAAATTAACTCGGCAACAAATTCAGAAGCATCCATCATTTGAAAAATTGCTTGAAAAATCTTTAACGAGAAATCCGTTTAAAAGAAGTAGTAAAATACAAAGATCGCCTATAAAAACGTCGAGTTCAGGGAAAATATCATTGGATCAAATTAATTCTGGTACTGGTGCTATTAAAAATGTTGTAAGTCCAATAGTTAAGGGGAATCAAAATTCTACGCCAAAAGTAAATAAAGCTAGTTCTGAGGAATTTTTCGACAATACAAATAGTGTTTTAAATGAAACATTTCAAGTAGAAAGTAGTAATAGGTTTTCAGATATTGAAGCTGAACAAAGTTTAATAACAGGCACGTCAAAAGATATTTTACCTACATTTGATCAAGGGTACAATTCATTGAGTAATTCATTTTTTAAGAATATTGATGATATAAGTAAACAGAAGGACAATTTTGAAAAGACAGAAAATTTAGAATTTGATAAATTTTTAAATACAATAGTGAAAGATATTACAACAATAGAAGTTCAAAATAATACAGAAATTTCTGATACATTTGATAATAGATCTGTTATAGAACAACAGTTTGAAAAATCCAATACTGATTTAATTAATTTAAATAATATAGAACAGGAGAACATTTCTGAAGTTAGTGAGGTTCAGGATACTAGTAAGGTTGCTCAAGTAGAAATAAATTGCTCTAGTGAAAATTCTGTGAACATGGCTCTAAATGGTGCTGGTCACTCTGGTGATCAGTCAAATCGAAAGCCGATAAAATTGAATTTAGAAAAGATTGCTAATTATGTACCGGATTTTGATGGAAAAAATATGTCACCTACAGACTACATAGATATTTTGAAAGACGTAAAAAATTTAATTGATGATATTGATGAAAAAAATGTAACAAGTTTGCTAATATTTAGATTAAAGGGTGAAGTAGGAAGAGCATTGAGAAACAATAATTTGGATTCAATTGCAGAGTTAATAGATGCAATACGTGTATTATATCCTATTGTGTACGTTTATTACTTTTCCCTTAGTAAAGGTTAGTAAGAAATGTGATTATAATGCAATGATTAAAAAGGTATTTCTAATTAGTTCAACAAATAATTATGTTAATATATGTGTCTTCCTTTACCTCGTAAATGAGTGAATCACAGACACTGAAAGAACATGATGCTTATACATGAAGCTGAATAACTTGAAATTTTCATCTATCTATATCAATATGAATGCGTAAACATCTTTGTTTGAAGGATCTGTTGGACAGACTACCATTTCTTTAGTGTTTCTTCTCTATACCTTCGATTTTACATAAATTTCAATTTTAATATAGCAAAAGAAAGTTATGATATCAATAAAGAAATTGGCAAGTTTTTATTATAAGAAGCAATTGAGTTGATATAAATAAATAATTGTTTAAATCGGAGAAGGATTATAAATATGTATGTATTCATCATTATAAACACTCGACCAAATTGTGACATGTGAAAAGGTGGATAGCCTGTGAAAAGATACTGTCGGTAGAATTGTTGGAATAACTGCGATTGCCGCCACGTCCTGCGCATTCCAGCTGACGTTTAATGACTGATCACTCTTACGCCGTATTTAGTGTGGGAGGTTAGGTCACCGTACTTCCGGTAAATAGAGCGTTCCGTGACCGGTCACAAACATGCGCAAAGCATAGCACTAATTCGATATTATTCAAAGTTCAATAGTATCCGAGTGTACATATAGGAATGATGTTCTTACATGACATTATCACATGAAAAATGTGCCCATAATATATTACAGGATTGTTTCGCATTATGAAAACTTTTTCGATTATTTATGGAAGCAACGAGCGGATGTACAATCTACTCTACTTAGTAATTCAGTAAATTTCTATCCTTATTTTATGAAAAATCTATGTTCAAGACGAGCATTTGCAATTAAATATAAGATTTAATTCATACAAAAAATCGATCCCACATTTAAAAAGAATAGTAACAAATTCTAGCATGTAGAACGCAATTTTTTTTATGGAAAAACTTGCCGGTCCGTCCTATAATAGATACCGATGGGTACTATCTTAAAATTGTGCATGGTTATCCAAAGTAATTTGTTGTTAATAAAACACGGTTAGAAAATCTCGTATCGGATTTTTCATTCTATATGTATTTACTACTATTCTTAACCAATTTTTGAAGAATTCAAACTTCATCTTGTAATCATTGTAAACACAATTTTTGGTTATTTGTATTTGTATGTATGTTTCACAAAAGTATGTTATTATTATCGAATGGTTACAAGATGTTCAATAAAAATAATTATTATTACGTATTACAAAAATGTTATAAAATAAATTTCTATGATTAAAGTTCGGAAATCAATCAAGCTAAAAAATATTAAATTAACATTTATGTTTATATTTTAGTTTTATATCTATACTTAATAAAAAAAGTAGAACTACAATTTTTATTTGAGGCTATCGTTCTCACAGTTTAACATAATATTTTATTATACATAAATATTATATATAAACATATATTATAAGTATATTCAAAATTTTATGAGATTGTTGATTACACTGACATTTAGTTCAGATTAGAGTGTTAGACATAGTTATAGTACGAAAGTTAGTTGGCATCAAGTTATGGGGATATAGAGATCCCTACAACGAAGCTATGAAGTATTAGTCTACTGTCGGTTTCTGCTAGTTTATAACGTTCGCGTGGATCTCTAAGTGTATCACAAACTATATTATTTGAGTCGCGTTAAAAATCCCTAAAATTAATTCTATGCGTTACATATTTATTTTTTGAATAATAATGATCCAAACATAACTATTTGCTGAACAGACGGTGTCGAAAAAGTAATTATTATTGTAATAATACACAAGCATATAGGTACATTAATTTTCTAAATTTATAACTTATTTAGTTGAAGTTGACTGTCCTTAACCAATTTTTGAAGAATTCAGACTTAATGTTGCAATTATTCTGAGCTCGATTTTTGGTTATTTATATTTATGTTTTACAAAACTCTGTTATTATGCAATTTTACAAGATTGTTTCGCATCATGAAAACTTTGTCTTTTATTTATGGAAGCAACGAGCGGATGTACAATCTACTCTACTTAGTAATTCAGTAAATATGTTGCTATCTTTATTTCATTAGAAAATCTATGTCGAGGACGATTATATACAATTATATATGAGATTTAAATTCTGTTGATTTACATTCATTTAAAAAAACAGGAACAAATTCTATCATGTAGAACGCAATTTTTTTTACGGGAAAACTTGCCGTCCCGTCCTATCATAGATAATCGATGGATACTATCTTCAAATGATGCAAGGTTAACCAAAGTAACTTGTTAATGAAACACCGTTAGAAAATCTCTTAATCGATTTTTCATTCTATATATATTTCTTACTGTCCTTAACCAATTTTTGATAAGAATTCAAACTTTGTGTTGCAATCATTCTAGGCTCAATTTTTGGTTATTTGTATGTATCTTTTACAAAACTCTGTTATTATTATCGGAAGATTACAGAAAGTTGATTAAAAATAATTGTAACTATTAATTTATAATAAAAAAATATTATAAAATAAATTTCTATGACTCAAGTTGGAAAATATGTCAAGCATAAAAATATTAAATTAATATTTATGTAGTTTACGGCTTTTAGTTTTAAATCTTTACTCAATTAAAACACGGAATTCCTATTACTATTATTTGAGACCATCGTTCTCACATTTTAATATAATTTTTTGTGTAGTACCCATTATAGGATAATAAGACGATAAATTAACTATATGAAACATTTTATGATATTGTTGATTACACTGACATTTAGTAGTTCATCGATTATCTATGATAGGACGGGACGGCAAGTTTTTCCATAAAAAAAATTGCGTTCTACATGCTAGAATTTGTTACTGTTCTTTTTAAATGTGGGATCGATTTTTTGTATGCATTAAATCTTATATTTAATTGCAAATGATCGTCTTGGACATAGATTTTTCATGAAATAAGGATAGCAATTTACTGAATTACTAAGTAGAGTAGATTGTACATCCGCTCGTTGCTTCCATAAATAATCGAAAAAGTTTTCATAATGCGAAACAATCCTGTAATATATTATGGGCACATTTTTCATGTGATAATGTCATGTAAGAACATCATTCCTAGATGTACACTCGGATACTATTGAACTTTGAATAATATCGAATTAGTGCTATGCTTTGCAAATGTTTGTGACCGGTCACGGAACGCTCTATTTACCGGAAGTACGGTGACCTAACCTCCCACACTAAATACGGCGTAAGAGTGATCAGTCATTAAACGTCAGCTGGAAATGCGCAGGACGTGGCGGCAATCGCAGTTATTCCGACAATTCTACCGACAGTATCTTTTCACAGGCTATCCACCTTTTCACATGTCACAATTTGGTCGAGTGTTCATAATGATGAATACATATATATTTATAATCCTTCTCCGATTTAAACAATTATTTATTTATATCAACACAATTGCTTCTTATAACAAAAACTTGCCAATTTCTTTATTGATATCATAACTTTCTTTTGCTATATTAAAATTGAAATTTATGTAAAATCGAAGGTATAGAGAAGAAACACTAAAGAAATGGTAGTCTGTCCAACAGATCCTTCAAGCAAAGATGTTTACGCATTCATATTTATATAGATAGATGAAAATTTCAAGTTATTCAGCTTCATGTATAAGCATCATGTTCTTTCAGTGTCTGTGATTCACTCATTTACGAGGTAAAAGAAGACACATATATTAGCATAATTATTTGTTGAACTAATTAGAAATACCTTTTTAATCATTGCATTATAATCACATTTCTTATTAACCTTTACTAAGGGAAAAGTAATAAACGTACACAATAAACCTGCTAGAATATTATTTACATTATTATTGAAAGTGTGACTTTAATTTACATAATGAAAATAGACTTTTAGAATAAGCACTCTGAATTTTCACCACATAAGGGATATCGAGAGTTTAAAAATTAACTTTGATTAATATAATGAAATAACTGTATAGATAGAGAAAACACTTAGAATTTTTGTGACATTGAGATATCAAGAGTTGCAAAATTAATCTTCAAGTTTTACATGAAGAAACGACCTTATACTTGCCAGCCTTTTACCTTGAAAAGGTTTTTTTTGGGGGGGGGGGGGAGATTTCACTACTTTTAAAAAGTATATAATACCTAAATTATAGAGAATAGTTAACATCAACTGAATAAGTAACATTAACTGAATAATTAACTTTGTCGCTGCTAAACTATTTTAAAATTGTTGCTACGGGATCGAAACTCGTACTCAGGAGCAACTGTGGATGGTCAGCTACTCCGAGGAGTGATTTCTTTTGGGACTTGTACACTGTGGTGATGGGAAACTTGTGCTTTCCCTTGGTCGATCATTGCTGTTTGGAGTCAGATAAGTTATTTTTTTTTATTTAAATTATTCAGACTTTTTGTTGATTTAAAGCACCGGTGCTTTGTTAAAAGAATTTTGTCTTTTTGTTTTCAGGTCACTGGGTCAATGCTGCTTCGAAATTTGTGTGTTACGTCTTAAGAAGATTTTGACGTCTCCCCTGGAATGGCATGCCGAAGCTAGTGCACAAGTTTTCGCTAAAGTTTTTTGTAGTGAGAAGTACAACAGTGTTGTAGAGTGTTTTAATAAACATATTTAATTAATTGACATGACTTGACCAGTGCTTTTGACTTTTTGTAGTTTTTAAATTATGTATATGTGTGAATAAGTGTAAATAACTATGGTGTTTTTCAATAATTATTGTATGAATTTGTGGATCTCAAGTGTGATTTGTCGAGAACAAGCAAAAAATGGTATAGTTATTTTCACTTTTTTTCCTACACATAATAATTTAATAATCATTCACATGATAATATAATTCACATAATATATATGATAATTCACATAATAATTTAATTTATGTTAAAGTGTTTTGTGTTGTTTGGCTCTGTTTCCCTGGATTTGAATGGACTTATTGGTGTATGTTTATGTCAGACCTATCTGATTGAGTTCGTCTTTTGGAGCAAAGGCCGTCTCTTTCAGATTGCTCTTCCTGAGTTCGACTAAGTTTTGATGTGTAAATAGTGGGTCTCAATTATTGTGCACATTGAATTTAGTTTGTGTGTTGGCTTAATTATTTGTTTTATTGTCTATGGAATTGATAATGACTTTTGCCGACCAAGTTTTGTTTGTGCATGAATAGAGGAATACTTATGAACTCAGTGCTTCGTGCAAGTGCGTTGCTTTAATTTTTTTAAATTATAGTTTGAAAGTTTTATTTGTGAGTCCAATATGGGATATTAATAATGCTTTTGGGGTGCCTGTCTATTAAGTTAACTATTTGCTTGTTTTGTGATTTGACAGACTCCTATGCTAAACTACTCTGTGGTACGTCAAACTATTTATATTGAGTTTGGGGTATGTGAAAAAGGCATTGGAAGTGCAAACTGTGAATCTTTCAACGTCTTTTATCTTGGTACACTGTGTTGAATTACGTTCAATGTTTTCTATTATTATTTACACTCTGTATTATAGCTGACAACCTAATTTACTTTCATCGTTAAATATTTATTCATCACAGCCATAAAATTTATATATACTGAATTTACTGCTAAACCATAATATCAAAGAAAGTATAAAATATATATATAATATCAACTTCCATTTGGTCCCATTAAAAATGGAATAAATATCTGCAAAAAATACGTGTTTACAAAGACCAGAGCTTATATATAATAACTACTGTATTAAGGTACTAAAAAATGTATGTAAAATATCCATAGATTTTAATCACTACTATAATAATGACTACATATAGAAATGAGAGCGAAGAATATAATTGAAATAAGTAAGCTACATTTTGAATATTTCGGTCTTCGCCTGATTTAAAATCTGTTATAGCTATAAAAGCTTGTTTTAACATGCTAAAACAATACAATTGAGTTTATCTAAGAACTTATAGTTTTGATTTTTATAGTTATGCACCTGACAATTTAGACCCTAAAGCCATGAACTCGATGGAGTAAGTATATAATATACACATGTTGATTATTGTATGAAACATTACTGTTGCATCAAGCAAGAATATTCTCTATTATATAAACTGAATAACTAAAATCCAACAAAATAAAACACTTTCACTAGCTATTCATAAGAATCCCTTTCGACGAACAGCCTGAGAGTCTACCTCCCAGGAGAAGATAGGAAAAGTTATGAACTATTCATATACACTTAAACAACTTAGAAACTTTCATGCATGAGCGATGCATATTCTTGACACTTCACTAGCTTCTCACAATAGAAAATAATTTTTTCCTTATATAAACTGAATATACTCTGAACCAAGAAAATAAAACACTTTTACTATCTATTCATAAGAATTCTTTTCGACGTACAGCCTCAGAGTCTATCTCCCAGGAGACGATAGGAAAAGTTAACATAAGCACTTCCACAATTGTAGAAACTTTCTTGCGTGGAGGATTGATTATAATCGTAACAATCAACCAACTTGTCACATCACAAGAAAATTATATAAACTGGAAATTCTGTATAAATTTTCTTTGATTCTTGGATAATGAAAATACAACACTTTCACTAGCTTCTCATCAAGATCCCTTTCGACGAATAGCTTGAGATTCTACCTCCCAGGAGACAATAGAAAAAATTACACATCCACTTCAAGAATGTAGAAACTTGCTTGAAAGGTGAACCCAGGAGACGATAGAAAAAGTTACATATTCACTTCAACAACGTAAACTTTCTTGAAAGATGAATTCTTAACACTTTACTAGCTGCCACATCACAGAATAGTTATTTCTTTATATAATCTAATAGTAAAAAAACCTGAAAAATATAAGGATATATTTTAACAAAGAATCAGTTCATGAATCTTTCATGTATTGTATACAGGGTGTCCAAAAAGTATCGAAACACGCCTAAAAAGTTTTCAGAGAACATATTTTTGACCTGGGTCAAGGTCATTTCCGTAGTAACTTTTGACGATCGATCTAATGGTGACCTTGGATTTGACCTTGGACCTTGCCATCAAGGTCATTTCAAAGTCACTATGATTTGTTTAAATGGGAACACCCTATTTTGACATCGGCAAACGAAAGAGCGGAAAATTTTACGTTCAGATATGTATTAAGGTCCAAGGTCAAGGTCACCTGTGAAGGTCGTAGCAAGGTCAAATTGTATTTGCAGGGAATTCTTGCAGAATTAGCAGTCAGAAGAAAGGTAGATGACCTATGTTTAGCGTTACCCAGGAACAACGACGTGGACGTAATAGGATAATGTTCCCTTTGGGGTGCTTGATTAACGTGAGTCCCCTTGCCTCTCACGATGGGGTGCTTGTTTTACGTGAGTCCCCTTGCCTCTCACTTTAAATATTTAGCGTAAATGCTCGAATTGTTCACCATTCACTTCTTGACAGTAAGCTAATCGATGGTAAAAAGCATTAACAACATTTTCTATCGCTTCAGGACTAATATTTGCTGATTCTAATTCAATCCTCTCTCGTAGCTCGACTAAATTTGTGGGCTTTGTTTTGTATACTCGATCTTTTAAATAGCCCCAGTAAAAATAATCAAGAGGTGTCAAATGAGGTGATCTGGCTGGCCATTCAATTGTGCCCCTTCGTCCTATCCACCGATTAACAAACACTGCATCTAAAAGATTGCGAACAGCACGTGCATAATGAGCTGGTGCGCCGTCTTGTTGGAACCATGTGTTCATAAAGTTGTCTCCTGCTATTCTTCTTATCGCAGGCACGATTTGATTGCGTAGCATTTCTTCATAGTTTTCAGCATTTAAGTTGCCAGCAATAAAAAACGGACCTACGATTCTGTTATTGAATATGCCTGCCCATACGTTTAATTTTTCTGGGTATTGTGATTTATCTTCTCGTGCCCAATGTGGGTTTGTTTCTGCCCAATATCTACAATTGTGTCTATTGCAGGTTCCGTCAAGTTGAAATGTCGCCTCATCTGAAAAAACAATATTTGATGGGAAGTTAGGATTTTGCACTATACGTGTCATCATGTCATCACAAAATTCAACGCGACGATCAAAGTCATCTTCATTAAGTTTGTGAATCAGTGTGACTTTGAATGGATGAAAGTTAGCATATTTTAGTATGTTATGAACAGATGACTTACTTATATTGTGCTGTTGTGAAATTCTACGGGTGGAACTATGTGGATCCTCAATGAATGATAACAAAACATCCAGGGAAGTATCATCGTTTGTTGCTGACTTTGTTTTTCCTGATTTTGGCCTATCGTCGATTGTGCCGGTTTGTTCAAACTTTGTAACAAGGTTCCTTGCAGTTGAAATGACAATCCCAGTTCTATCAGTTCTTAAAGTCTCATTAAAAAGATTAATCACTGTGCGGTAAGGTTGCACTGCGGCACCCCAGCCTCTCATCATGAGAAGTGTAATCCTTTCTCTTTTCGTAAGATGTTGCATTTTCAATTAGGTATGAACAGATTTTATTGTTGATCAAACTATGAATACTTAAATATCAATTTAAAGAAATAGATTTTACAACCACTATACTTATTTAAGATTTCGAGGTAAACATTTGTAGTTTTAAAATAAGTGGGCAATATAATTTGCTTGGTAACTTATGTTTTTAAGGTGCTTTTTTTAGTGTGAGATCGCGATTTACCGAATGTAGCCATCTAGAGGTCTGGTTCAGTACTGCAACGTTGGCGTTAAGTTTTAAAACTTTTTGAACATTACCATAAAATATGTATGTTTCTGTTTATTCAAACGATTATGGGGTCGCTGAGAACTAATTAAGAGTTCACATTTAGATTGGGTATTATTAAAAACTTAATGAAGACTGGTTAACGCCCAAATAAACAATTTATTTAAATGTAACAAAAAATGAGTCTTAATTTGTTCAAGGGCTTTTCAGGGTCGCTAAGTACGGATTTTGAGTTGGTTTTTAGTTTAGCACTATAAAGGACTTCATGAGGCCCGGTTAAGGCTCAAATAAATAATTTTTTTCAATGCATCAAAAAAATAAGTTTTAATTTATTTAGGGAGGTTTTCGGGGTCGCGGAGTAGGAGTTTTGGATTGAATTTCAGTTTGGCACAATGAAGGACTTAATAAAGCCCGGTTAAGGTCAAAATACACAATTCATTTAAATGTAACAAAAAAAAGTTTTAGTTCATAAAGTGGGTTTTTAGGGCCTTTGACCTTGCTACGACCTTCACAGGTGACCTTGACCTTGGACCTTAATACATATCTGAACGTAAAATTTTCCGCTCTTTCGATTGCCGATGTCAAAATAGGGTGTTCCAATTTAAAAAAATAGTGACCTTGAAATGACATTGATGGCAAGGTCCACGGTCAAATCCAAGGTCACCATTAGATCGAGCGTCAAAAGTTACTACGGAAATGACCTTGACCCAGGTCAAAAATATGTTCTCTGAAAACTTTATAGGCGTGTTTCGATACTTTTTGGACACCCTGTATAATTTTAGACATTTACTTTTTAGCACTTTTTTCAACTTCACATAATAATTGTTTGGATAATTCTTTTCATAAGTTTATTCTCGTTTAAAATAACACAATCACTTTCAGCATACATATTTTTTCAACTAAATGTCCGTCTAAGTATTAAGATAGCTGGGCTTCAAACCACGAGTCTCACATTTTTCCTTATTATTTCAACTGAATGTCCGTCTAAGTATTAAGATAGCTGGGCTTCAAACCACGAGTCTCACATTTTTCCTTATTTTCACAAAGTTTACAGGTATTATTATTATAATATACAGATTAAACGGCATAACCTGTTCAAATAAATTAATACACAAATTATCACCAATACAACACTAGAAATCATTTAGTAATGGATTACATTCGAAACAATCCTCACACATAGCTTTAATTTAGAATTTATATCACTAATCACTATGCTGAGTTACGCTGTAATCTATTAAACTTGAACTATCTTTCAATTTAATCTTGTGAACATATCAACATTTTAAATATAAAAAGACACTATCACTATTCTTCGTAAGTAGCAAAAAAAGATTATGCTATTTATGAATGAAAGTTTAACAGTTTACCTCGGCAGCTCTCATTTGGTTTTTCAAAAGTTTCAATATTATAATTTTAATTTTAGACATTTACTTTTTAGCACTTTTTTCAACTTCACATTATAATTGTTTGGATAATACTTTTCATAATTTTATTCTCGTTTAAAATAACACAATCACTTTCTGTATACAACTTATAAGAAGTTCACTTTTTAACACTTTTTTATGGTACATTCCATCCGATCTGGATAGAGAAAAAGTCTATAATTCACAGCAAGAGGTGGATAGTCCTCCATAAGGAGACGATCCTCCATAAAAAACAATCCTTCACACTAGTAGATGAATTACTTATTATCAAAATAAAAATCTTCCGCTTGCACCAGATATTCTGCTAACTTAATAAATATTCTTACTTCACAGCATAATAAATACTGCAAATCATAAATATTTATAATTCAAACTTTTTTCAATGGCAATATAACCTCCCAAAAGTATCTGAAAAAGAAAAGAGAACATTTAAACAAAGTATCAGTTCACGAAACCTTGATTTATATTGTATGTTAATAAATCACAATCATAACATTAAATACTTATCTAATCTAATTATACACTATTAATCATGTCGATCATTATGAACGAAATTGACTTATTTCTCACTGTTTTTAAATGACACTGTTTTAAAATATTAAACTTATGATATATTTCGCACTATCACAATATTTTATAATAATATGTTAAATTATTAATTAAAATATTTACGCTGATTATTATAAACATAAACAATGTTTCACCATGAAACATCGTCTGCATCTGCTCAGCATGTACAAGTAGATCTATATTGATGCATGGTGTCCTATATATTATTACGGAAATACGTAGGGCTGACGTAACCGGAAGAATTGTTCAGTTTTCATTCTTCTCTCTTGATGAGAATCGAGGGGCTCGAACTTTCACTTTACAATATCTGTTGATAGAAGCATTTTCAGAAAATGTGACCCTGATGTGATTTTGTTAGTTTCGTCTCAAGCTTTCGTTTGAGTATTTCTATGTGACAAATAATACTGTCAAAGTGAAGAAAACCGTAAGTCGAATTTCCAACAATGCCTATGAGATGTATATAGGGTCTGGCTAGCGCCCGACGGCGGCGTACGTACTCACGTACCTTATACTTGCCATCGTGGCGCTACCGCGCCCCTTGATTTTAGAAGATATTCATGAATTATATGCAAAAGTCGTAAAAATTTTTCAAGGGAATAATGAGTCCGTATTATCTTACAATAATAGAGTTAAAGATTTAGTTATAAAAATTAAAGAACTGAAAAAATTGGAGGGTCTTTCGGAAGCTGAGGAAAGAAGTTTTGCAGTGCAATTAGATAGTAAAGTAGCAAGTAGCTATAAGAAAGGGTTAAAACCTGAAATAAAATATGAATTGGGAAATGAAAGCACATTTCCTCAAATGTCACAAGCTGCGCTTAAAATGGAAAAGGAATTAGAAAGACGAAAGGGTTTTAGTGAGAGTTTGATAAATAATTTTTATGGGGAAAAAGCCGAGCAATTAAATAAAATCATGTTTTGTCAAATGTGTAAAGATCGCGATCACGAAGCATTATTTTGCAAAAATGCAGGATGTGTATATCGCAAAGAAGATGATCATGTCTCAAATTATTGTAATGCAGTCAAGGATAAAATAAAATTAATTTGTAATTTTTGCAGTAAATCGGGTCATTCAATAAGCTCTTTTAAATTGAATAGAAAACAAAACTTTCATTGTCAACATTGCCAAGAAATGGGACATGAAGCTTCGCAATGTACATATATTTTAGAGTATATATTATGTTCAAAATGTAAAGAACCAGGACATAATCCTAATAAATGTGTAAATTCATCTGTTCAAAACTCAAGAAAATGTAGTTTTTGTAATAGCTTTGATCATACTGTTCAAAATTGTCCGGAAGTATATTGTACGCGATGTAATAAAAGAGGTCATACTACAAAATTCTGTACATTGGGTGAAAATAAATTTAGATTTTGTACAATTTGTGAAACTACAGAGCATAATAATAGTGATTGTGAAAAACTTAAAATTCTAGTACAAGATTATAAGGCTAAGCAGCAAGTGAAATGTCAATTATGTGAAGGTTTAGGACATGAAGTAAAAGACTTTGAAAAATTTAAAGCAGTACAAAGTAATCAACAATTTAATAGAAACGGGTATAGGAGTAGCTATGCGAATAATAGGAATAATTTTAATAATGCTAATTACAATAATAATCAACAGCAGCAAAGATTTTATGGGAATAGATTCAAACAGCAAAATCAAAATAATTATAATAATGTGGGAGTAAGAAAAGTGTGTGAATATTGTAATTGGGGAGGACATTCAATTGATGAATGTAGAAAATTATCAGCTTTAAAAGCTTCGTAGGAAAAGTGTGGATTTTGTAATAAAATAGGTCATACAGCTAGTAATTGTGATGAAGTAAAAAAATTAGAAAATCAGCAAAAACAATTTTGTTCAGGTTGTAAGGGTGTTGGTCATACTCTAAATAATTGCTTGAGAAAGAATCAGGGAAACTTCAGTTCTCTTCCTGGAAGGAACGCATAGGAAGGGATCATAGTAAAGCGTTCCCATTACAAATTGAGAGTAATGAAAATGATAAATTTAACAGTATGAGTAATAACGCATGTCAATATAATAATGATATAATAGATTTGTTATTTGAAGCCTATGTATTAAAGCTAGAAAATCTTTTGCAATATATTGAAATTACGGATGAATTTTCGAACACTACATATAAACTATTAGTAGATAGTGGTGCTCAATTAAATATTATAAAGAAAGATAAATTAATTGCTGATGTAATTAATACTAGTAATAGAATTCTGATTTCTGGAATTACGGAAAATTCCATTAGAACGTTAGGTTCCGTTAAATTATTCATAAATGATACAGATTTTGATTTTCATGTAGCCCCAGATGGTTTTTCAATTCCTTATGATGGTATTTTAGGTATAAAAGCACTATTAGAGCAAAAACTAAGATTAGATAAGGGTTACTTAGAAATAAATGGAAAGAAATTTCCATTGAAATCAGTTATACATAAGTATTAAAATAATATTAATGTTTTAGATTCAAAGGAAAATATAGGGATTCAGAATTTCGTACCAATTTTTTATGAAAAAGTAGAAAATATGAATTTAGAATTTTCTTTAAATGATAAAATTAAAACTGTCAATAATACTGTAGAATGTAGTAATGCATGTAATATAATTACAACTATGATTGTTGATTTAAGGGATGATACCCATGTTATTAAGGATAATGTAATAAATATAGGGAATATATCTTTACAGCAAGATTTAAAGAAAGTTCTAAATACGGTAAGTGAAATTTATAATAATATTGAAGAAAATATCTTGTTTAATCACGATGTTTTGGAAAATAGCGGTATAGAACAATTAATAAATAATGAGCAACAAGATTTTCTAGGTCAAAATTGTGAATGGAATAAGCGTAAATTGATTGAATTTCTAAATAATTCTAAAATCAATATTGAAACTTTCATTGCAAATATAAATAAATGTCTAGAAAAATATGAACATAATGATAAATTGATTAATCAAGATTTCACTATTAACTATTTAAAATTTATGGAAACATTAGAAAGTAATAATATACATTATGAAAATGATAGAAAAATTCGTAAATTAAATAAACAGATAAATTATTTGACTTTTGATATTCAGGATATGCCAGAAAGTTTTGTTGTATTACCGGGTTTGAAATTGCCAAATGAAGAGGAAACTATGTATTGTGGTGCTATTTATTTAAATTCAACGAATGAAAATAATTCTAAAGAAAGAGAGAATTCAGATAAAATTGAAAGGAAAAGATTGTGAATGGATACTATTAATTTAAATCATTTGTCGCGAAGAAAGCGGAAAATCGTAGAAAATTTAATTTTGAAAAATGAGGATATTTGTTGGTTAGAAGGTGAAAAGTTTGGAGTATGTGAGGTAGAAGAACATGAGATAAATTTAACTGATGAAAAACCTGTATACGTAAAACAATTTCCTTTAGAATATACATTAAAGCAAATTGCTATTTTAGAAACGAAAAAATTAATTGAAAATAAATTAGTTAGACCGTCAACAAGTCCTTTTAATGCTCCAGCTTTTGTTGTTCCTAAAAAGGGTTTAACAAAAGATGGTAAGAAAAAATGGGGACTAGTAATAGATTATAGGAAATTAAATTCTAAAACTATACCAGATCCATATTTGTTACCGAATATTACGGAAATTTTTGATAATGTCGGTAAAAATAAATATTTTACAACAATTGATATGGTTTCTGGATTTCATCAGGTAAAAATGAAAGAAGCGGATATTCATAAAACTGCTTTCAGTGTTCATCCTTTAAGTAGATTTGAATTTAAAGTACTACCCTTTGGCTTGGTCAATTCACCTCGAGTTTTTCAAAGAATTCTTACGAGAGTTTTAGGAGAATTAATAGAGAAAGGATTTTGTTTTGTGTATATTGATGATATTATTATAGTTGCTAATTCAATTGAAGAACATAATGAGAGATTTAATTTAGTTGCAGAAAAACTTTGAGATGCTGGTCTTAAATTAGAAACAAATAAATGTAAATTTTTTCAAAAAGAAGTTGAGTTTTTAGGTCATATAATTAGTGAACAGGGGATTAAGACTGATCCGAAAAAAATTGAAGCTGTAAATAAATTTCCAATTCCAAAAACTGGGAAAAATATTAGAGAATTCTTAGGTTTAGCTGGTTATTATAGGAGATTTAAAGAAAATTTCGCGGATATAGCAAAGCCATTATCAATGCTTTTACAAAAAACAGAAACATTTGTTTGGACTAATGAAAGGCAAAAAGCTTTTGAAAATTTAAAGCATGCATTAAGTTCTGCACCAATTTTACAATTTCCAGACATGGGAAAACCTTTTATTATTACGGCTGATGCGTCAAAATTTGAAGTCGATTGTGTACTTTCTCAAGGGGAAATTGGGGAAGATTGACCAGTAGCTTTTGCTTCTAGAGTTTTAAAGGCAGCAGAGAAAAATTACCATACATATGAAAGAGAAGCTTTGGCAATAATGTTCGCTGTAAAGACTTTTAGGAATTATATCTATGGAAATAAATTTTATATTGTAACTGATCATAAGCCATTATTACCATTTAAAACTGCTGATAGAAAATTCGAGAGTACAACGATGGCGTTTGAAACTATTAGACTATCATTACGAAATTATTTATAAATCGTGAAAAAATAATGTAAATGCTGATGCTTTGTCGAGATATCCAGTAGATAACATTCAGATTAATGTAGTTACTAGAGCTCAAAAAGCGAAACAGTTAAATTTTAAAAAATTTACAGATATTTTGTCAAATGATCAGAAAATAGAAAAGGTAAATGAAGCTAGGATTAAGCAAAAAGAGAAAATTAAAAAAAAAGAGGAAATAAAAATAAAATAATTGCAGCGAAAAATAATAGTTTAGATAGAAATAATAGTGAATTAGGGGATAAGTCTGTGGATAAAAATATTGTATATACTAAGAAACTAATTCAATATAGAAAAGACAATATTATACATTTTATAGATGATAAAGGTAAAGGTTTAGATATGAATACTAATAATTTTATTCAGGAAAACAATATTTCTTTTAATATACGATTAAACGAGGTAGAAATAGTAACTTTTAAAGCACTTAAAATTTTTGTTTTATGTATTGACATAGCTCAATCAGTTTGCATGATTAAAGAAAAAATATTGCAGATTTTTAAGCAATTAAAGAGTATTTTATTATCAGAGAAAATTGATCATTTCAGTATTTCAAGAGATATAAAAATACATAATTTAAATTGCGAAGATATAGAAGAAATTTTGGTGCAAGTATTTGAAAATTCTAGAGTAAAAATAGTGATTTGTCTAAATTATATGCAATACGTAGATTTAAAAGATAGAGATAAGATTTTTCAGGAAAATCATGATAGTTTATTAGGTGGTCATGCAGGTGTAACCAGAACTTTTAATCGTATAAGGGCTAAGTATTTTTGGGAAAATTTAAAACAAGACATAGAAGATAGAATCAAAAATTGTAATGATTGTCAGAGAAATAAATTGAAAAGGGTGAAAACACGACAACCTATGGTAATTACTGACACTCCTTTCAAAACGTTTGACAAGGTAGCTATGAATATAGTAGGGCCTTTGAATGTGACTAAAAATAGTAATAAATACATTTTAACTATACAAGATCAACTTTCTAAATATTTAATTGCAGTACCGTTACCCGATCAAACGGCTGAAACGGTAGCTGATGCATTCATAAAAAAATTCATATGTATTTTTAGTTCACCAAAAGTAGTGTTAACTGACAGCGGAACAAATTTTACGAGTAAATTGATGAAAGCTGTAGCAAAAAGATTTAAATTTTCAAAAATTGAAACAACTGCTTTCTCACCATAATCTAATGGTTCTCTAGAAAGAGCTCATCACCCATTGTGTGAATATTTAAAGAATTTTTCTTCTAAAAATATTTCATGGGATGATTTATTAGAATTAGCACAGTTTCAATACAATACAAGTATTCATAGTGCACATAAATTTATGCCATATGAATTAGTATTTGCTTATCCGCCAAATTTCCCTTCATCTGAACCTTTGAAAGTTTCAGAACCATTGCCGACTTATAATAATTATTTATCCAATTTAATTACAAATATGAAAGACATTGCTAATTTAGTTCGTGAAAATTTGATAATTTGTAACGTGGAATTTTCCCGCTCGCACGGGAATTCCAGTTATTTACAAAGTATTTATGAAACACGCGGCTTTCTTCTTTTTCCCTGGTTCGTGGTGTCCCTGCAATAGTGGAAAACGGGAATGTGGTGGCAATTGGGTTGATAAATTAACACAAATATATGAAATAATAAACACAGATATATTATGCTACTTTATACAGATAATCGTTTCACCTAAACAGATTGATACTTGAAATAATTCATGGGCACGCGGCCAAATTACTAATTCCAGGCTGGTCAAGAACACTGAAAAGGGCCGCGAAGGAAACCTCTACGAAAGACTCTAAATAAGACAAAGGAAGGAACCGCCATCCGCTGAAAACGCGCGAAATATTTCCTCTATCGGCCGCGCACGTAATCCTCAACAAATATAAATATTCCTCTATATAAATTCCATATCTTAAATAGTACATTTAACTCTCACCAAAAATCCTCCATAATACTCTCCAAAACTCCAACAAAAACTCCTGGTCCACTTGGCGATTCGAAACTTCCTCCCAAAAAAACTCAACCGAAATGTCCACCAAAGAAACTGCAATTATTGCGAATCAAACTGCTCCAGAGAGGCTCCAGGAACGGAATGGCCGAGGCCAACGCTCCGGTCGAGGAAGGATGCCGCATTTTCCCACCCGACCTCCTTCTTCACGGAAGCATAAGCCCGGCCTCCAAGATTACACAATTGGTCCTATCTCCTAGAAAAAATCCCCTATTGGTTTCCCGAAACTACCACCAATCTATTCCTTTATCAGTGAGTTTCCTCCAGCGCCCTCTTTTCCAAATCCAATTTAATCATCGGTTAGAAAATCAATTAACGTCCTCTATTATTTCCTTTAATATGCAAATTCGCGCCCCCTTTATGGATATCGATCAATCAATCAATCATGTCGATATCCATTCAGTGGCTCCACCTATAGATAATCCTCAAGCCGCGCGATATTTGAAAATCCTCTATCATCCTCGAGTAAACCATAGCACTACATATATCGAGTCCTAGCCCGTATATTCCTCTATACGTCTCTATGACGTCCGCGAGTTAACGTAAAGTCAACTCTGAGCGCTCCAAACGCCGTCAACTTCGCGCCACTATATTCCTCTCACTCTCTCTCTCAAGCGCGCACTATCTCTCTCTCTATCTCACACACGCTCGACTCCCACTCTCTCGCTCACGCTCACACTCGCGCTCTCCCCTCTACACACCGCCGCATGCATGTAACCGCGTGCGCGCGGCCGCCGGCTCGCTTCCTGCCATGCCCCCTCCCGAGCGCCAACGCGCCGCGCATGTGGGACTCGGGAGCTCACATCCTGCGCTCCGCACGCGGCCGGTCAGAGGCAACTCCTGCGAGCGCCACCGAGCGCTGGCTCCGCTCCAGGAGCTGTCAACTCGCCGAGAGTAAGTCAGCTGGCCGTGCAACAATGATCACGACGCAGCAATAATTATTGCTACGTCGCAATACCCCCCACAAAACCTTGGATATCCCTGGATATCCAGGTTTTCCTCCATAAACCTCTACAACCTCCACAAAAACCTGAAATAAAAAAACCTCTACCACCTTCCGGAACACTCCATGTACCTGAAACAATCACAAATCCTCCAATTCCACTACAATCCTCTATCCACAATAATAATTCAGTCTTAAAACAAAGAAAACTTCTCCAACCTGACTGACAATCAAAAAATTATCAGTCATTTCAAACTAGGACGAGTGAAGAAAAATTTCAAACTGCGATTGACCGCCAATTAAGAAATTAGAAATTATATGCAATATAATTTCCACCTGCCCTCCCCTAAAAAAAACATCTACCTTCTCATTAACTGTAGGACCAGATTTTTACCCATGCACATCCACAATCTAATGTCTCTACATTCTTCTCAAATCGTATCTCTGTAGTGTTTTTGTCCTTAGGTATGGCACCCCTTGAGACATCCTGCACTACCTCCAAATGTGAATCCTTAGGTTGAGATCCTAATGACTCCTTCTCCAAATAATTATCACTACTCAACATAACCGGCCTTACAACGTCATGATTATTGACATTGCTCCCAAAATCACCAATTGAACATGTCTTCCTCACAACGTCCGCCTTCTCACACAAAGGTTGATCCACTATTTTTGAATTAACTCTTAATTCCTCCAATTGCGGATCAATTCTCAAATCACAATCTCCTCCACGGGTCGTAATATTCTGTTTATTACTACCCTTCTTCTTACTGAAACTCTTCTTCCTCTTCCTAAAATCGTCTTCACTACCACTACTGCTGACACAATCTCCATTACTCCCACGACGTACTGTAGGTTCATCGCTTGTCCTCAGTATTCGTTTAAGTTTCTCGTTCCCATTATCAGCAGTAGATCTTCTCAATACAACTTCTTCACAATTTGTAATATCTTGAGTGATACCAACACTACCAATTGATGAATCTTTACTTACTGTATGCAAGTTTTTATCCATACTCTCTTCTCTAGAAATACCGCCATACCAAGTAGTAATCAGAGATTCATGGTTTCCTCTATTTACTTCCACTAAACCACTACCTCCTTTACCATCTTCCAAACTTCCAATGTTATCACTAACAGTTCCTATATCTACGCGGAAGCCAGGGAACTGAGCTACACTCCCGCTCTGCCATTTCCCAACTTATTCCAAATATCACAATCCGGACACTCTCTGAGGGTGACACCAGATTTGTTGCATAATTGGCAATAAATATCTGTTGCTGCCGCCGCACTACAACTATTTGCCTTATGACCCATCTGATGACACCTATAACACCTAGTGTCCGGACGTCTACTGGCAATATGTCCATCTTTTCCACAAGCATAGCATTTCCTTGAATCTTGCTGAGTATTCCCACGTTGATCCTGAAAATTTCCTCTACGCTGTAAAAACCCGCCATTTTGCCCTCCAATATCTACACTTCCACCAATATTCCAACCAGAAGACTGCTGTTGCGGCTGCTGATACTGATTCTGATTCATTGGAACATTCACTCCAGCCTGATCATTATACACAATCTCATTACCGCTATTCGTTGGAGTGCTGGATCTCATACCTCCGGGTGACTTCTGACTTCTAGGTTTCGCTGGTTCAGAAGGAATTACTTCCTCCACCGCCGTTGTTTTAATTATTCCTTTATCACGATCCCTCGGAAGATATCCAGCTCCCGGAAGCTTCATTCGTTCTTTTGCAGGTGGAGGTTCCCAACAGTCATTCATCTCCTTAATCCTCTCATATTGCCGACCATATCTCTCTATATCCTCTAAAGACGTAATTTTCATGTTTACCATGAAATTCCGATACTCCGATCGAATTCGTTCATAGGCCATGCCTATTAACTCTCTGTCGTTCGGAGGATTGTCTAAATGATCCACAATATATTTGAAACAATCGATGAATGCCGTGATCGGTTCCCCCATACCTTGTGTTCTTCTCAGCAAGTCACTGTAAATGTCTCTCTGACTAATTTCTCCAATAAATCTATTTCTGAAAGCCACTATCAATTGCCTCCAAGATGTCACTTCTTTTCTCTTTACCCTAAACCAATTAGCCGCCACACCTATAAACAAGCAAGCCGCAGCCGTCAGCATTGTCTCATCGGAAATGTTTTCACTTCTCCGACAGTCTTCCATCTGGTCTAAAAAATTTTCCGCCACGACTCTGTCCTCTGTTCCGCGAAACCTCTGGCACCAGCTCTGGAGCATTTTCACCAAATTCCTATGACGATATGAGCCAGATCCAAAATCTGCTCCACTATAATCTCTAAAATCTTCAAAATCTCTTCTGCCATGCGTAACATCCGGAATACTTCTAAAATCCTCCATACCTCTGTCATTTCCAGTATGACCAGGCCTATCCTCCAAAGTATCTCCAATGTACCCTGCAAAACCTCTATCTGCCAAATACGGCATAGAAAAGACAGTATTTATGTTTCTTCCTCCATAAGACGACGTCGTCACCGTTGTGCCTTGAGCTCCACAAGTCACCGTAATTATACTTGTTGTCGGCGTCGTATCCTTCACTGAAGAAACCACTACTGCCATTTCAGGATCCTGTTGATCCACAGCCGCCATTTCTAAAGTCGGTTTTACCAGCCTCTCAGCAGGAGACAAATTTTCTCTTTCATCAACCTCTCTATATCAGGGAACATCCTCAAAGCCTTCCACCAACAGGTTTGCTCGAAACAGCCTCTCCGCCAATTCTCTATTTGAACCCAATGTACTATAGCCGTACTCACGCAACTCGCCCGAGATTTCTTCTATATCTCGAGCCACTATTGCCCGCATCCGCGCTCGGAGCTCTCTCTTCTGCAGCAGCTTCTTCATGCAGTTCCTATACTCTTGCTCCATGGTCGACATCTTCGAGTTAAACAACAATTACCGCCACAAAAAAAAAATAAATCCTCCACAAACAAATAGGGAAACCCTACCTACGCACACACATTAAAATACAGGGAAATTCGATACGCTCGCAGCGTAAGAAAAATCAATATAAATATAATAATACAGGACACCCCCAACCCTCGTGGCGGGAGAAAAAAAAATTCTATATGGCCAGAAAAGAGAAAATATCGCAAAATATTCTCCACAATCTTCCTGAAATTCAAAATTCCACCATACAAATCACAAGCTTCCTGAAATAAAATATTCCTCTACACTTGTGTTAAAAAAAAAAATTCTCCCGCACGGGTTAGCAATCTTCCTGTAAAATAAAAAAAAAAAAAATCCTCCACACCAACTCTTGAAGACAAAATTATTCAATTGAGCAATAAACTTCCTGAAAGAAAACTTCCTCCACACAAATTTTGAAAATAAAATTTGAATCGATCAATTATCTTCCTGAAAGAAAATTTCCTCCACACCAATTTGAAAATAAAAT
Source organism: Philotrypesis tridentata (assembly GCA_018906965.1). Lineage (NCBI taxonomy): Eukaryota > Metazoa > Arthropoda > Insecta > Hymenoptera > Pteromalidae > Philotrypesis > Philotrypesis tridentata. Next base: position 1,965 of record JACCIB010000723.1, on the reverse strand, counting down.
TTCAATCGATCAATTATCTTCCTGAAAGAAAATTTCCTTCCACAAAATTCAAAAAACAATAAATAATACGAAATAATACACAATATCCAATAATAAATTCATTTACTTAAATTATAAATTAAAAAGAAAAATCAACCATGTGTGTGTGTGTGCATAACCAATATAAAGTCCCACTCAAATCTTCAAAATTCAAAGAAAAACCCAAAAACCAAGAAAACGGAAAGAGAAAAAAAAAAAATTTCCACTATGGGTATCCTCCATAAATTCCAATTGTTTCACAATAATATCCAACCATCAAACACAAAATCCAAAATTGCCACCACAGAACAGGAAAGGAAAAGAAACTTTGAAATTCTTAACCGATGCTTAGCGTCCAATATGGCGTCATGACCACGCTTCAACTGCCAAGTCCACAAAATGCCCGCCAAATTGACTCCAAGTCGTCTTTGCTAAAATTTCCTCTAAAATTTCCTCCACACAAATTTCCTGCTAAAAAAAAAAAAATTCCACCACCTAAAGCCGCACGATGGGCGCCATTTGTAACGTGGAATTTTCCCGCCCGCACGGGAATTCCAGTTATTTACAAAGTATTTATGAAACACGCGGCTTTCTTCTTTTTCCCTGGTTCGTGGTGTCCCTGCAATAGTGGAAAACGGGAATGTGGTGGCAATTGGGTTGATAAATTAACACAAATATATGAAATAATAAACACAGATATATTATGCTACTTTATACAGATAATCGTTTCACCTAAACAGATTGATACTTGAAATAATTCATGGGCACGCGGCCAAATTACTAATTCCAGGCTGGTCAAGAACACTGAAAAGGGCCGCGAAGGAAACCTCTACGAAAGACTCTAAATAAGACAAAGGAAGGAACCGCCATCCGCTGAAAACGCGCGAAATATTTCCTCTATCGGCCGCGCACGTAATCCTCAACAAATATAAATATTCCTCTATATAAATTCCATATCTTAAATAGTACATTTAACTCTCACCAAAAATCCTCCATAATACTCTCCAAAACTCCAACAAAAACTCCTGGTCCACTTGGCGATTCGAAACTTCCTCCCAAAAAAACTCAACCGAAATGTCCACCAAAGAAACTGCAATTATTGCGAATCAAACTGCTCCAGAGAGGCTCCAGGAACGGAATGGCCGAGGCCAACGCTCCGGTCGAGGAAGGATACCGCATTTTCCCACCCGACCTCCTTCTTCACGGAAGCATAAGCCCGGCCTCCAAGATTACACAATTGGTCCTATCTCCTAGAAAAAATCCCCTATTGGTTTCCCGAAACTACCACCAATCTATTCCTTTATCAGTGAGTTTCCTCCAGCGCCCTCTTTTCCAAATCCAATTTAATCATCGGTTAGAAAATCAATTAACGTCCTCTATTATTTCCTTTAATATGCAAATTCGCGCCCCCTTTATGGATATCGATCAATCAATCAATCATGTCGATATCCATTCAGTGGCTCCACCTATAGATAATCCTCAAGCCGCGCGATATTTGAAAATCCTCTATCATCCTCGAGTAAACCATAGCACTACATATATCGAGTCCTAGCCCGTATATTCCTCTATACGTCTCTATGACGTCCGCGAGTTAACGTAAAGACAACTCTGAGCGCTCCAAACGCCGTCAACTTCGCGCCACTATATTCCTCTCACTCTCTCTCTCAAGCGCGCACTATCTCTCTCTCTATCTCACACACGCTCGACTCCCACTCTCTCGCTCACGCTCACACTCGCGCTCTCCCCTCTACACACCGCCGCATGCATGTAACCGCGTGCGCGCGGCCGCCGGCTCGCTTCCTGCCATGCCCCCTCCCGAGCGCCAACGCGCCGCGCAGGTGGGACTCGGGAGCTCACATCCTGCGCTCCGCACGCGGCCGGTCAGAGGCAACTCCTGCGAGCGCCACCGAGCGCTGGCTCCGCTCCAGGAGCTGTCAACTCGCGAGA